>ML781131.1:613697-675217 GCA_009831015.1 Picea engelmannii | reverse complement strand
GACCCCGTAGCGTCATTGTTACTCTGGGTGGTCAGCTATACCAGATACCATAGATAGTTCTGATTACTGTCCCACCAAAACAATGCCACAAAGTAATCTCGCATAATGCAAATTTTATCCTCTTCACAATCCGATCAGAAGGAGAATAGAAGGACACTGCAACCACTGCAACATGAAACCAAGACCTTTCTATCCAATAGAAGCAGATCGACAATATTGTAGATGAGTACCAAAATGTTCTTGTTGCACCTACGGGGGTGCCTCTACACTACCTAGTCAAGAAAGGTTATAACAAAACCCTTCATACTCTTCATGCTGCATCTTCACCGATAGATTTCTCCCACACTCAGGTAGATCATGCAGCTAGATTGGTTGAATGGATCCAAGCCGTCCATCAACAGGCTTGTAACATCCTTCAACAAGCTAAGAAGGAAAACTTCTTCAGCAAGGAAAGCAACGCATCAAGCTTTAGATTTAGCAGAAGTCTCCCAATCTCCCAAGGTAACTTGACGCAATGGGGACCATTGCTTCCTAAGGGGGGAGAAATGATCCAGATGGATCTCAATGGCCATCCACCTCTTCTACTGAATCACCATTTTGAGTATGTGGTTTTGATAAACCATGATATTCAACCTTTTGATGGGTAATGGAATGTAATGTCATCTTCATTTGTTAATTACAGACATCATTTAATGATTTCCTAGTGGTCTTATGTACATGCCTACAACAAAGCGTTAATGCAGCAGATCCAATTAGAACTTTGCAGTTAAGCACGCTCAGGATAAAATAGTACTGGGATGGGTGACCGCCCGCGAAATCCTAGTGTTTTACATGCCTATGGCAGTTTATAAACTTAGTCCAATTTAGCCCACATGCATCATGAGAATTGTTCTCCTCTCTCTCTCATATATAATTGAGGTGAAGGAGACCCTTTAAGCATGTGATGGAGAAATTTATGAAGTGGGTGGATGAAGGCATAAATCTATTTTCTGTTGTTTAAAATTCATTTTTGAATACAAAAATGATCAACTCAAATCTGTAAATATCCCCAAAAATATCATAAAAAAACCACAACGACCTCAACAAGGTTCCTTTTAAGGAATGATCCTCCTTTATGGAGCCTCATGCTGAAGTAAGTTTGAGGATTTGTTCAGGGTTAAGTGCACAAAAAAGGACGGTTTGGAAGTGTTTCCATATAACACCGAAACGACACACAGTCAAATAGAGATGGGCGGAGATCCCGCCACGGCAATCATGCAATGATCCATCCATTACCGTCCTGGCTGGCTTAACCAACCTTGTTTTAAGGAAAAAAATCGAGTAGACCCATGCCCAGCGACAATTCAAAACCATTGTGGAGCGTGTAATTTTCAACTCGAACTTTTAAGAAGGGCAAAGTCAAAATCTATAACGATATTATTATGTTTTTATTGGTTGCGTAACGTGTCCTGATTTTAACCGGGAATAGTGGGACAAATTTAATGAAAAGTAAAAATTCTCTTAAATTCCATATATATTTCCACATTATTAATTAGAATTTTGGCCAAAGTTTCGATTCATTTTACAAAACATTGAACCCAATGAATGGATCCCAATAAAACAACTCAAAGAAAAGGTTTAATCTCACTCCTTTAAATAATACCCGTTCGAGATCATCTCCTCCATCTCGAACTCGCTCTTAATAATACAATATTTCTAAGTTCGATCCCTCTATCTCCTGACCTCTTTTGCTTGCTCAGAATAAGCGTGAAGGAAAAAATTATGGGCAACTATGTGTGCTGCATGGAGTGGGCATGAAGGAGGAGGAAACCATCGAACTGGTTAGCTCAGACGGCACCGTTCAAATGCTTCAAAAACCCGTCCGCGCCATTTAGTCTGCCACTCGCAGTCGTTGTACATCAGGCAGAAGACTCCCGCACTTTCTCCAAACGACCAACTGGAGGTGGGAAGTAAGTATTTCCTTCTGCCATATCAATTTTTCCAGTCTGAGTTAACGCTCATATTGTTGGCTTCCTTCATATCGCCACAGCCCTCAGAATATCAGTCTCTCTGCGCAGTATCTAACGTCCGTCTGCTTTCTGCCGGCTGTTTGAGATAGAGAAGAGCGACGTGGGCGGAGTCCGTGGAGTTTATTACAAAGCTTATGGAAGGCCGGAGGCCTAACGTTGATGAATGCGATAGGCATGCGGTGGGCAGCTATTCTGCAGATGACAAGCGTAGGCTTTGCAATACTCGGGAATTGCAGAATGATTATGAGCTGTTGGTCACGTCCAGAAGCAAACGCTGGAGACCGAAGCTTGAGACTATCAAGGAAAAGGAGAAGAAGGGAATTTGGCAAAAGCTGATCTCCAAGATTAAGAGATTAAGGCTCAACATATATTGACCAGTCGATCTGTTATGATAATAATATATGAAAACGACGGGGGAGTCGGCATCCATTATCCACGATGTGAAAGTTCCGTTACATCGTGGATGTCCATAATGAGATATTTTCTCCCTGCTCCTTTTCGTTCACGATCACTGCCTTCTTTTCCTTTGTTCTATTTTCTCAAAATCATCAGTGTGAATTGGGGTTAGTACACTTACTCTTAATTTATAATAGTAACACTCTACATCTTTTTTACCTACTACTAAATCATTCTGGTTTTTGGAGTATGTCTGTGTTTTGTCTTTACATATGGACGATGTCTCTTACTATTTCCTATCAGTGTTTATTATGTCAGAGAAGTATCATGTATTACTGTTTTTTATGTCAGAGAAGGAAGTATCATGTATTACTGTTTTTGCTGTTTATGTTTACGAGAGGAGGTTGTTTTGTATTACAGGTTTTGTTGTTTATGTTTTTGTGAAGAGGTTGTTTTTGTATTACTTGAACAGGTTGAACAGGTAGGAATTTTATGTAATTTTTTGTTCAAGGTTTTCGACTTTGAGAACATTATTATTAGTAGGAGTATACTTATTAGAAATGAGCATATTTAATGATCTTTTAACCATAAATTTCAATATTATGGTTATCAATTGAAGATGTTGGCATATTCTTTGTAGTCCCTCAAAATTAATGAATAAGATCTCATATTCATAACTTTCTAATATTTTTGAATACATCAATTAATCTGTTTACTTTTTAGCATTTACTTAATATAATTAAAAAATTACTCTGTAACCATTTAATTACCAGTTCAAATGATTAACAAACAAACTTAATTAAAATAAAAAATTTATTTCACTATTAACTCTTTTGTATTATATTATTAAATTTACATTTTAGGCACGTTTGCAATATCTACCATAAGCAGCCGCCATATTGGCAAGCAGTTTCATATTCTGGCGAGCATAATGAAGGAAATCGTGGCTAGCTTAAAATTTCGTCGTTAGGCTTTTCATTGGACTCTGCAAATACTTCAGGCATTAGCGATTATGTGGGAGTTCCTTTGAAGCCACGTCCTTCCAGTGCTGTTCTCCTCGGCATATCTTGAACCGAAAATTAAAGAGTATTGAAACTTGCAAGTTTGTTTCTCGAGTTATGGAGGATCCGGGTACCTTTCACAATTATTTGGGACAAAGATTAGCAATTATGTGGGAGTTCACTTCATTTGTAAAGAATATCTTTTAAACAACGTCCTTCCAGTGCTGCTCTCCTCTCCATATCTTGGACCGAAAATAAAATGCGACTGCCACAATATTTTACACAGAGCGAATGCAGATTTCATTACAATTATCTTATCAATCTTCACTTCTACGACAGTGTATTCAATTATGTCGTGGAGTTGTATTGAGTGGCGCCCCCACACCTTTCCTCTACCAATCTTCACAGCCATTACAAAAATCAAAACTCACTGTTCAGAAGTGCTGAGAAGCAAAGCATTTAGTGGGCATCTATCTATTATCCACAATATTCAAACTTTCAAGACAAAATAAATCATAACACAAGTTAATGACTAGCAACATGGAAATAGTATTGAAACTTGCACGTTCGTGTCTAGAGCTATGGAGGATGGGGTACCTTGATCAAATTGAGAAGTAGAGATTAGGGTTAGGGTTATTAGAATTAGGGTTAATGTATCAATTAATAATAATGACTAGCAACATGGAAATAGTATTGAAACTTGCATGTTCGTGTCTAGAGCTATGGTAGCAACATGGAAATAGTATTGAAACTTGCATGTTCGTGTCTAGAGCTATGGAGGATGGGGTACCTTGATCAAATTGAGAAGTAAAGATTAGGGTTAGGGTTATTAGAATTAGGGTTAATGTATCAATTAATAATATATTAATTATTAATAGGGTTAGGGTTATACTAGCATAGCCACAATGAAGGTCAATAGCATATTTCATTTACAAACTCTAATTAAGGTTTATATTAGAGTTTATAAATTAATTATGTCTTATTGGGTTCATCAGCCACACTCACAATTATGTGGCTGTGCTAGTATCTAATATAATGAGATTTTTTTTACTAGAAAAACACTCTACAACAAAAAAATAAATGGTTCAATAAATCCATAATTCAAAACTATCACAAGCTTGAGTTAATATAAGAAAAGTACTCCTTTAAATTGATAGGAGAGAAACCAAAAAATAAATGGTTCAATAAATCCATAATACAAAACCACAACAAACAAATCAACATAAGAAAATTACTCTTTTAAATTGAGAGGAGAAAAACCTAATTTAATTAATCTAAATACAAAAGAATAAGCTACATGAAGGATTCTCTCAAATAAACTTGATATGAGAAATGTCTTGAATTAGTTTATAAGAGTGAAATCTAACAACTAAAAACCTATGGTATAATAAATCCATAATATAAAACCACATATTACAACTCATTCCATGTAAAAAAAACCATCATTGTTAAGGAGTGCATACTTATTGCTGTGATGCATTAGGTATCACAAGAAGTATCAATATTCATATTTGTCACTACATTGGCCTAGTACCAATTTCTATGTGCTCTCCATTGATCCCTTTATATTTTGATTGGAAATATGGGATTACTTTCCAACTTTCATATCCTCTTTGCTAGTAAGGAGATTCTAATACTCGGAGGCCATTCCATTTGAAGGTTATCAATCAATAGTATCAAAATCTCATACCCAAGCATAATCTCTAGCATACTTAACAAAAGTAAAGGCTTAAAATGATGAAGAATATTTATAAATGAAGACCTCATTAGAGAATACCAAGTTAAATTAAGAAATGAAAGTTCAAAAGGTGAAAGAAGTAAAAAATAAGGAAAATGGGCAATAATTAGGAAACCCAAAGACATTATTAGGGATAGAGACCAAAAACATAATAATAAATAGGAATTTGGGAAACTCTAGATCCTTTCTTGGAACATCCTAGAGAAAAGGGGTCTTTATTAAGTTGGATCTTGAGTGAAATTCATTTTATATTTCCAGTTAAAATTTGGGAGCATGAAGAATCTAAGGTACCTAACATAGAAGGTTTGTATTGTGGTTAGTATGTTGGAGGTGTAGCTTGTTACATAGAAAACAAATATTTCTCTTCAAATTTAGATTCATAAGAAAGACTCTCTCAATCAATACATATGGATGGAAATATCATATATTAATGCTAAGAATATTTATAATATTGCAATTTTTTATTTCATGACTACTAATTCTACCTTTTATAAGAAAAATAATATAAACAAGAACCGTCCCTACAAAAACTTAGAACAAGGAACAACATATATGTAGTCTCATAAATGAGGGTAGTATCCTCCTTCTAAGAGACTTTAATGATAGAACTACAAATAACCAATCTATTCTTTTAAGTAATGATTCCAACCCTATTCATCTATGGCTAGACGAGGACTTTGATTTAGGTTACAAAGACAAAATAGATTTGCTAAGAATTTGTTTGTTACCAAGTTTATCAAGCTCTATAGTTCTCAAGATCTAATAATTTGCATTAGTCTTATGAAGTGGATTAAATTTAATTGGATGACTTATATCCATGGGTTGAACAATAGTGTCATATACTATGTGATGTTTGATGTCAATGCATATAAACAAACAATATTTTTTTATCTTTTAAAAAACCATGAGCCTAAATATAATCATAAGCCTTTAACCCTCACTCTAGACATTGTCATGCACAAAATATCCATTGAAGAGAACACTCATAACCAAAGGTAGTTTATTTTTGACAAAAGAAAACCTAATATTTTCTTAAATGACTTAGATAGTGAATTAAATATCCTATTGTATAAGAACAATATTGAAGACCTATATCAAAATTTTACAACAACCCTCTCGACTTACATTAAAAGAAATTCTATCAAGGTAATATTCAAAAAGAAAAATAATGCAACCATGTTATGAACCAATGCCTTAAGAATGATAAAAATTCAATGAGTAATAGTCCACTTTGAGGGGGAAACATCCTTTTACAGTGTGTTCAATTACAAGATGAGATGAGGTGATCCTAAGACTAGGTCTCCTTGTTATATATATAGGAGACAAATGGTACAATTATAATGAAAGGGTACAATGAAGGGTTCTAGACTACATACAAATATAATACTAGTCATGTAATAATTTAATATCTAGGGATTAATGAGGTGTTTTGTACTTAACATGGGTCTTCGTCTAGGTATTAACATGCCCCTTCCCTTCAAACAAGTGTTTTCCTCAACACTTTACTAACTATAGGTGTTTCTACATGAACAAATCATCTTCCCATGTCACCTCTTCCACTGGTATGTTCTTCCATTTAATGAGGTAATCTGCAATACTTGATTGATTCTTTAGCTTCTTAATCTTTGTTTCAAGGATTAGTTTTGGTTCTAATATGATTTTTCCTTCTTCATTGGTATTTGGTAAAATAGTTTGGACTGAGATATTTTTCAGTGATTACCTTCTTTATGCAAGAAACATGGAAGACCAGATGTACACATGAAGATGGAGGAAACTCCAATTTGTAAGCCATACTTCCAATCCTTTGCAACAATTTATAGGGGTCATAATATTTGGGTGCTAATTTATTGTCCTTCTTTTTTTCTTAAGGGACACATGTTTATATGGTTGTAGCCTCAAAAATACCCAATCCCACACTTCAAATTCTCTTTGATGGGGATGTGGGTATTCTTGTTTCATCCTATTTTTTGGCATAACTAAGTTATTATTCAATAGTTTGAGAATATATTATTGGTACCCTATCTGGTCCTCTACTACCTGAACCTTTGTAGTCCCTTTCATGGGCGATGTGATGGGTGGAGGATAATATCCATAAAGTGCTAGAAATTGAGACATTTTTTTATGAAGTATGGCAGGATGTGTTGTACCACCATTATACCAAGGGAAACCATTTAACCCATGGTGTCTTTTTATCAATACAAAGCAATGAATATATCTAGACATTTATTCACAATCTCAATTTTCCCATTAGATTGAGGATGCAAAGATGAGATATGATCCAATTTAGTACCCAAATAAGAAAATGATTATGTTAGGGACCTAACCCCTCATGTAGGTAGAATAATATATTTCGATGTAATAAAGGTCAATATTAATAAGGCCTAGCAATAAGGAAGAATAATTCAAATGTAAGAAGACCTAATAGAAATTTCCACTTCTAGAAGGATCTTCCTCTAGATGGTTCTTTTGATAGACATATTTAGTATAAATAGGAGTTGAGGGTATGAGAACTGTTGTCTTGGATATTATTGTAATAGAGATTTGCTTCGCTAGAGGTTTCCCCTTCGAAGAGGCAAGTGAACATTGCTCTCAGTAATTTAATTGCTCTTTCTAGTGTTATTCTGGTATCATTTTGGTATTATTGTGGTGTTGTTCTAGTTATATTGTTGCTCATCTTCCATTTTTAACATTTTATTTTTGTTATGCATACTTTTTATATCTGGAATATTACAAATGGTATCAAAGCACTTTCCTCGGTAGAAAATTGTGGGTTAATTTTTTTTCCAGGGTAGAGACGTATTCTGACGTCTTTAAGCTACAAAGATCTGTCATTATGTGCATAAACCCATGGTCGAAGATTCATACTGTTAATATTATGGTAGCTACAGGAGGTATTTACCTCTACGTGTGAACCTGACGAGAATAGAAGATTGCGGGAAGCAAGAGAAACACTAATGAGTTGGCTAATAACCCTAGAAGCCTTGTCAGCTCAATAAGATAATTTATATTAGGTTATTATCCTTCAAGAGAAGGATTCGGCTAGAATTAATAATAATATACTGAACATAAACATATCTAGAAGGAGAAGTCAGCCCCAGTAAAACTGGCAGAACCACTATAAATACAGGGCGCCAGTTCTCATTTGACAACATCTCAAAATTGCAGTTCCCAGTTTGGTGCGCACTGCAGTTGCAATCTTGTGCGCAGGTTTGGAGGAGAGCTGCAACAGCAGCAAGTTTTCAGTATTGGCTTGAATATGCCTTGGCTAGGGTTTGGGACTATCTGATTAGTCTTTTGTGTTGCGTTATCCTTGGAGAGAGGTGTTCTACCCTTTGTTTGGCTATCTAGACGAGGATTTTCTTCTGGAGGAATTCTGAGTCAAGGTTAAGGTGCTCGGAGGGAGGCTTCGGCCTATGGTTGGGTGACAAAGGTATTGTCAATGGTAAAATGAGCACACCATTTTCTATATTCTAACAGTTTATGGTCCCACATCCCTTCAGTTAGCCTAAAACGCTAGAAGGAAACATAGCCACTAGATATTGAGCTCGTTGAGGAACTGTCGCTAGGGTTACTAGTAGAAGCAACTCCCAAGACACCGCAGCTAAGGTTACTAGTAGAAGCAGTTGCAGAAAAAATAAACCTCTTGTCGAGGCACCTTAAGTGATGATATTGACCTAATCTCTAGATAGATCAGTGCGCCCTAGCCCAGCGTATCTCCTGGTACTCTCAGAAGGCCAAGACGTGAAGTTTGGATTTCTGGTCAAATCTAGGGTTTGACCAAGTCAAGCAAGCCATGGTGAACTCTATGAAGTCTGAGAACAAGATAGATGGAGCCTCTAAATTCAAAGCATGGAAGACAAGGATTGACCTCATCCTTGCTAAGAATAAAGTGTTGGATATTGTGAAAGGAAAGATCGTGAAGTCAGAGTTTAAAGAAGGAGAAGAGAAGGAACCGCATAATGTTGCAGCTATGGAGAAGTTCAAAGATGTTGACATAAATTCCATGAGTATCATAGTGGATTCCATAAAAGAGCACTTGATACCCTACATCTCCCATCTTGACTCATCGAAGAAGATGTACGATGCCCTAACAAATCTCTTCTCAGTCAGAAACATTGGACAAGTTATGAGTCTGAAGAATGAGCTCTATGACATGAAGATGAATGATGATGATAGCATAACATCATACTTTGTAAGGATCTCCCAGTTAAGAGATAAACCACAAGATATTGAAGAGATCACTTCAGAAAAGGAATTGGTGAACATAGCACTCAATGGTATTCCCAAGACACATGATGCATTTGCCGCAAGCATGAACACAAGGAAGGAGTACCCGACATTCGAATAACTTTGGACTTTCTATGCTCAAGAAGAATCAAGGATCAATGCAAAAGAGAAACCCTAAAAGAAGTACGATGATCAAGCCTTCACAACAAGATTCAATAACTTCAGGGACAAAAGAAAGTTTGATTCAAGAAGGAAGCCAAAACAAAGAAAAGATATTTTAGAAATACAATGCTTCAACTATCAAAAGTACAGTCACTATAGAAATCAGTGTCTCGAGCTAAAGAAAAGGAAGGAGAAACATGAAGCATCGATTGCCGAAGAAAAGGAACCGACAAAGAAGACTAAGAAGGATGGAAGAGATTTCTTCTACTAAAAGGTAACAACACTCTTCTTATTTATTGTACATATCTTGTTTGCATTGTCTTTATACATAATGTGTTCCAAGAAGAAATATACCCATGGAAGAACCACAAGATAAGAATGAATATCATTAGGTAATACACATGAAAGGATGAAATACAAATCATGTGGAAGCGACTGCAAGATAAGACGAATCAATCATGAAGAGACTTAGAAGTCAGACATCAAGAGGAAGCGTGGACTCTGTTAGATAGAGAGAGACAATTATATATTACAGAAGACAATAAGAATGCATATGGATGTATGGACTCTATCAGACGGAGGGAGTTGATTATATGCACTCTTACATGAAGCAAGGATTAGGAGGGAGCTAATCCTATGATCCATTGAAGATGATGAAATGTATATATCCATAGTAGTAGCCATGAAAGATAGTACGTGTTCATCTCAACCGCAAAAGAAGACCTTTTCGAAGAGAATCCTTAAAGTATTCCTGGTTTTCCATCCAGATCCGTGATCCTATGATGAAAGGAAGAAGTGGAATCTCTAGAACATGGAATCTACAAGAAACTCCATGAACCCAATAACTAAAGAAAAACATGAAGAAGAACATAAGGATTCCAAGAAAGAAAGAGGAACCAGAACAACCAATCATTTTATTAAGAATCAAAAGATTACCAACCTGATATGATCTCACTAAAAGAAATCAAGCAGAAGAACTGAAAGTCGTGATGAAACACAATGTACGGAAAACTTATGAATGAAAGCATTGAAAGATCCAAAACCAGAGGTCCTCCCAAGTGGAGGGAAGAAGACTATGATGATTACTTATTCCATTACGCCAGACATGATTCATTATATCATCCACAACATCCATGAGTTTGAGTTCTACATTAGATGAATGCAAGGAATGTTCTCCAGAAAAATTGAATAAAGAGTGTATGAGGAGAAATATCAAGACTTTGAGGCATACCATAAAGACACTCCTTTATGCATATAAGAAGAAGACAACTTGGTGGAGAACCTCCAGTGCACAACATAAGTGTGGTGAAGATTTCCTATCACATCAAGATGACCACTTAGTAGATCAGATCTCATAATGATAGAATAAGTGCCACATGGATATGTTCCAAGTTATCCAACTATGATATACTTTATTGTTCAGATCTACATGAAGCCTTCACAGTATTCCAGACTAAAATACATTTGAAATCAAGCATTACATTATCCATGATGAATTATGAGAAGGAGAAAATGATGCTCCAATACATATCTCCACGGATGAGAGGATAAGCAAACATTTTGGTAAAGCCTCTATCCAAGATGAAAGAGTTTATGTACTCAAGCGAGAGCTCGAGAAAACAACTTCCTTATTATTTAAAAAGGAAGAAATAACTCTCCAAGTTAGGAGGGAGAACTGAAAACATTATTGAAGACATTCACCTTTAAAATTGAAAATTAGTCTAGATTGGACAGATGCTTTCTTGTTCGAAAAGTGGATTGAGAATTCTAACGGACAGTGACTTCCCATAGTAGTTAACATGGGAGGCAGACTGATTGTTGATGTATTATAGACAATGACTTTCCATTGTGGTTTACATGGGGAGTGGTCTAGGACAATCATTCCTCTTAGAAGTCACTCTAAGTAGTGGTCAAGTAGAATGGTCTGCCTTGCTGGGCAGTCATTCTTTCGAAGTTCACAATTGTGAGCAGTTTCGAAGAATGGTCTATTTTGGAGGTTGATGCAGGAAAGACGTTTGTTAGGAAAGACTCATTCTCTCCAAGTTACACTTTGTTTAGTGTCGGAGGAATGGCTTAGGGTGGGGAATGGTCCGGATAGTTATTACTTAGGGTTATACATTCTCTCCAAGGTGCACTTTGATAAGTGTAGGAGGAATGGCCCAAGGTGGGGAATAGTCCAGGCTCAACAATCAGGGATAGTCATTCCTTAGGGTTTATACATTCTCTCCAGGGTGCACTTTAATTAGTGTAGGAGGAATGGCCCAGGGTGGGGAATGGTCCAAACATTTCTTAGGGTTTATACATTCTGTCCAGAGTGCACTTTGATTAGTGTAGGAAGAATGACCCAGGGTGAGAAATGGTCCAGGCTCAAAAATCAGAGACAATCCTTCTTCCTTGTTTGTGAAGAATAGGGAAGATAGCCCATTGCTGATGAGGGAAGATATTCTTCCAAATGAAAGATTGGCCTAGAGGATTCAATTTATCTTTAACAATATTTTTCTATGAAGGATGGCATCAAATGATTGTTATGGAGACTACTTGTCTCCAGACAGTAGAGATATACTACTATGGTGGATATGTTTCACTATTCGTGAGGCATATATTCTTTCAGAGCTCATAGATGTGAGTGAAAGATTGGCCTAGATAATTCAATCTATATCATGACATTGTTTCTATGCAGATTGCTATCAGATGTTTGTTATGAAGATTATATGACAATATATGAAGACTATTGTGGAAGATATTCTTTCAGAGATCACAGATGTGAGTGAAAGATTGGCCCAGACAAATCAATTTATATCATAACATTGTTTCTATGCAGGATGCTATCAGATGTTTGTTATGAAGACTGTATGACAGTAGATGAAGACTATTGTGGTGAATATGTTCCATTGTTCGCAACCATACGTTGATGATCAAGTACTTGTGTGTTACTTGATGTGGTAGTGAGCCACTGGATTGTACTTATGTACTACTATGAATAGACACAGTTGTGCTCTATCCTTGTTCTAATTGCCTTGAAGACTATCAACAGTTTATTGGAGATGATGATCATTCAGATGGACGATGAACAGAGATTTTCCAGACGGAAAACCGTTCAGAACTTTTGCTCCTCTTGTATCACTCTATGGTGAGAGTGAATTATCTAGCATCATATCTAATTACTCAGATGAAGTATGGTTTCGCGAGTTGATGCAGGTGATGGTGATGGTGATGCTCATGATCTAGTCATGAAATAGTCTAGATGACTATATTGATGCTACCAGGTAAATGGTATGTTTTTGTGCTCAAGTCCATTACCTGTAAATACCTCTCTAGATAGGAGGGAGTGTTAATATTATGGTAGCTGTGGGAGTTATTTACGTCCACATGTGAACCTGAAAAGAATAGAAGATTCCAGGAAGCAAGAGAAACCCTAATGAGTTGGATAATAACCCTAGAAGCCTTGTCGACTCAAGAAGATAATTTATATTAGGTCATTAGCCTTCAAGAGAAGAAGTCGACCAGAATTAATAATAATATTCTAAACAGAAACATATCCAGAAGGAGAAGTTGGCCCCAGCAAAACTAGCAGAACCACTATAAATACAAGGCACCAGTTCTCATTTGACAGCATCTCAGAATTGTAGTTCCCAGTTTGGTGTGCACTGCAGTTGTAGTCTTGTGCGCAGGTTTGGAGGAGAGTTGTTGGTGCAGCTGCAACATCAACAAGTTTTCAGTATTGGCTTGAATATCTCTTGGCTAGGGTTTGGGACTATATGATCAGTCTTTTGTGTTGTGTTATCCTTGGAGAGAGGTTTGCTACCCTTTGTTTGGCTATCTAGCCAAGGGTTTGCTTCTGGAGGAATTCTCATTCAAGGTTAAGGTGCTCGGAGGGAGGCTTCGGCCTATGGTTGGGTGACGAAGGTATCATCAATGGTAAAACAAGCACACCATATTCTATATTCTAACACATACACACAGGAAACATAGGTGTTACTTAAGAGCACATCTGTTGGCCACCCTTATAACCCTTGTTAGTACTCCTTCGAGTGGTAACGCCTCAGAAAACACCTTTATATGGATCAACCTAGATTTCTTGAAGCCCTCTTTAGATAAACCGATCGGCTACCTGAATGCTATAGTGCCATTGAGAACAAAACTGAAGAAGATACTCTCTAGTACCTGGGAAGTCAGGTAGTATGGCTAGGGAAATGATCTAGCCTCCTTATTTGGTTCCCTGAGATATTGGTCTGAGTACTACTGTTGGACCCTGCACGTATATCTCAGAGCTATAGCACAGGGAAAACCCTTGGGGACGGAANAAAAAAAAAAAAACATAAAAGATCTATTGACGCACAACTGTGTCTCCTGCATTCGAGTTGCCAAATCACTACACATTTCTTCCTGATTAAGAATTTGGGCTTTTCATCACTGCAATATTCTTCATACCAGAGTATAACTCTGCAGGTGTGAAAAAAAAAGTTTGGATTTTGTTGCACCATTATTTGAGACATATTCCATTAGATTTATCTCTTCTCCCTTATCACATTCATACCTATAATTTTTCAGAAATTTTTTTGACCCCACCCACCCCTTTTCAGTTCCCTCGTCATCATGGCCCATACCTTTAGGCAATACTTGGAAGCTCACTTCAATACCTTGCAATATAATTTCACAGAGACCAAACAAGAAGTGAGACAATTGAGTGCCAATATTTCCAACATCAATAAAAACATGCATTCCTCTATCGTCGCCTCAATCGAGGAAATCAAAGAAGACCTCAAATAAGAAATTACTAACCAGCTTGAATCTTTCACTTCCATGATCTACACCAGGATGCATATCCCTATAGATCCCCTTTATCTGACCCACCTTTTCATACTAAAGCTCAAACTTCCTCTCATTCCCATAATTTACATCCCCATCACTTTCAGCGTGACCTACGCCTTCTACGTGTGGATGTGACCAAATTTAATGAATCAGATCCCACTGGTTAGGTAAATCAAATGGAACATTATTTCTATTTGTATGACATTAAAAATGACTTGTCCAAACTCCAGTATGGTGTTCTCCATCTAGATCAGGAACGTTGGCAATGGTGGAAATGGAGAAAAAATTCCCATCAAGGTTATGTTTCTTGGACACACTTTGTGGCAGAGCTTTATGAATTATTTGACACGGACACCAACCATTTAGGTTGTTTAACAAAGTTGAAACAATCTGGCACAATGGAAGACTTTATAGCTGGTTTTGAGCGACTCGATTTTCGTATACAGGGCATGTCTGACGTTTTTTTTCAAGAATGTTTTATTAGTGGCCTCAAGGATGAGATTTGTGCCCATGTCCTCATCGATCGACCTCATATTTGGGTGGAGGATATTAAATGAGCTAAGGAAGCACAATAGGTTGTCTCTTCTCAAAACCGGAAGCCATCCTTTATTCCTCGCACTAAACTAGTAAATCCCACTCCTCCTTCTACTCCACTAAAGATCCAAAAATTGACCAGGGCCGAAATGGTTGAACTCCAACTCAAAGTGCTTTGTTATAATTGCGATGAAAAATATTTCCTGGGACACAAGTGTAAGGAACAAAATATTTTTGTGGCCATCTTGGAGGATTTTTTGGAAGGGGATGTTGAATCTCCCCTTGTGTCTGAGTCACCTAAACCAACTAACATAAACCCTCCCTCAGACCCTCTCGACGTAGAACTAGTCATTTCCTTGAATTCTCTCACTGGCTTCTCTACTCCCCAAACCCTCAAACAAATTGGCTACATCAAGCATAGGAAGGTCATCATTCTTGTTGATAGTGGAAGAAACCATAATTTTATTCATTGCCAATTTGCCCAAGAATATAATTTCTATATCCATGAAATCAATAATTTCCAAATCATGATTTCCAATGGCGGGTCCATGAAATGTGGAGGGTGTTGTGAAAATGTGCGTCTCCAAATTTGTTACTACCACCTTAAATATCATATGTTTTCTATCGATATGGGTGGTTGTGAAATTGTGTTGGGTGTAGACTGGCTAAGGACTTTGGGTCCCATTCTCATGGATTTTAAGGAATTAACCATGGAATTCAACCAGAAGGAACAAAAATATAAGTTCCAAGTCATCACCGTCGGTTCCCCTGAGATCATTATTTTTCATCACAGGGAAAAAATACTCAAAAAGGGTCATTCGGGCATTATTTCCCAACTCCATACCATACAAGAAACTGAGACGCTCTTTGTGTCGTAGGACGTCCAATCCATCCTCTCTAAACATAAAGTGGTTTTTTCCATTCCCCAGTGAATCCCTTCTTCCTGTGGTGTTCATGATCATTCCATTCCCCTTTTCCCAAGAATCCTTCCTCCCAATATCCTTCCCTATCTTCACCCCTTTTCCCAAAAAAATGAAATTGAGAAAATGGTTCAAGAACTACTTAACGCAGGTGTTATCCTCCCTAGTCCGAGTCCCTACTCTTCTCCTGTGGTCATGGTCATGAAGAAGGAAGTTTCTTGGTGCATGTGTCCTAACTTTCGTGCCCTCAATAAACTCACCATTAAAGAAAAATTTCCTATTCATGTCATTGAAGACCTCTTGGATGAATTGAGTGGTGCCCAGTTCTTTACTAAACTTGACCTTCGTTATGGATACCACCAGATCTATGTGAAAGAGGAAAACATTCCTAAGAATTCCTTTAGAACTCATGAGGGCCACTATGAGTTTTTTTTCATGCCCTTTGGCTCGTGTAATTATCCCTCCACTTTCCAAAGTCTCATGAATCATGTCATTCATCCTTTTCTCCGTCATTTTGTCTTAGTTTTTTTTGATGATATCCTCATCTATAGAAAAACATGGATAGACCATCTTGCTCATGTGGATTGAGTTCTCCATCTACTCTCTCAGCACCAACTTTTCCTGAAACAATCTAAATGTCCTTTTGGTGCCTCAAAAGTCGAGTACTTGGGTCATCTTGTTGGCAAGGATGGCGTTAGGGTGGATCCTAAAAAGATTAAAGATATGCAATACTAGCCTCACCTAAAGACTCTCAAAATATTGTGTGGATCTTTGGGCTTAATAGGTTATTATCGCAAGTTTGTTAAGAATTATGGAAAGATTGCGGCCCCTCTCACTACACTCATTAAAAATACTTCTTTCACCTGGATACCAGTAGATGATTAGGATTTACAAACCTTGAAGATGGCCATGTGCACCACTCCAGTCCTAGCCCTTCCTGATTTTACACAGACCTTTTTCCTAGAATGTGATGCTTCAGGGAAAGGAATTGGCGTTGTCCTTAGAGGGTCGACCTTTGGCATTTACCAACAAACAATTGTCTGAACGAAATTTGGGCAAATCAATATATGAAAAGGAAATGTTGGCTATTTTGAATGTCATTGATATTTGGCGCACTTATCTATTGAGGAAACGATTCCAAATTAAGAGAGATCATCAAAGCCTCAACTATTTTCTGTAACAATGCATTTCCTCCCTAGAGAAAAAAAAATGGGTGACCAAGCTCTTTGGATATGATTATGAGATCATTTACAAGAACGGAAAATACAATGTGGTTGCGTATGCACTTTCCCGAAAATATGAATATGAAGGGTCCATTTGTTATCTCTCCTTCATTGTACCAGATTGGCTCCAAGTCGTTCACCAAGAATGGCTACACGATCCCAAAAGTTCGCATCTGATACAACAATTGCAGTCCAATTCTCCAGTTTCCCTAGGGTATTCTTGGCTCCATGATGAGCTTCAATACAAAGGTTGTTTTTATTGAAGTAAACAGTCAAAAATTAAATCCACGGTACTTTCTGAGCTTCATGCTACACCCACAGTTGGGCACTCCGGGTTTACCAAAACCAATGACAAGGTCAAGAGTTCTTTTTTCTGGGATGGTATGAAATAGGATGTTTGTAATTTTGTGGATGAATGTGATGTGTGTCAATGCAACAAGGGAGAAAAATTCAAATCTCCTAGCACACTACAACCACTTTCGATTCCACCTACTATTTGGCGGGATATCTCTATGGATTCCATTGTAGGCTTACCTAAATCGGACAATAAATAAGTCATCATGGTGGTAGTTGATCACCTTTACAAGTATGCTCATTTTTGTGCTCTTCAACACCCATTTACAACATCCATTGTGGCTCAACTTTTCATGGATCAGGTCTTCAAGCTTCATGTCATGCCACATTCTATTGTTTCTGATCACGACCCAACTTTAACCAAATTTTTTTGGCAAGAACTGTTCAATCTACAAGGTACCCAATTTCATCTCAACACAACTTATCATCCCCAGACTGATGGTCAAACTAAAGTTGTCAACAAGTGTTTGGAAACATATTTGAGGTGTTTTTCATCGAAAAATAAAAATCAGTGGGCTCAGGGTTTACCACTAGCTGAATGGTGGTACAACACTTCATACGATACAACTACCCGCATGACTCCTTCTGAAGAAGTATATGGAAAAAATCCACCTTCAGTTATCTCATATTTACTAGGTGTCTCAAAGGTCCTGGGGGTTGACCAAACGCTTATAGTTCAAGAGGTTTTTCTTTGTACCCTCAAAGAGAATTTGGTCATGGCCCAGAATTGCATGAAGCAACAAGTAGATCAAGGTCACTCTGAACATCAATTTGCAGAAGGAGATCATGTGTTTCTTCGACTGCAACCTTACAAGAAAAATTCCCTCAAGGTTGACCATTGTTAGAAACTGGCACCCAAACTTTATGGTCCTTATATTATTCTCAATCATGTGGGACAGGTGGACTATCAATTAGATTTTCCCAATCATTCTAAGCTACATCATGTTTTTCATGTTTCCTTCTTAAAGAAGGTGATTGGAACTAAGTGAAAAACTCAAACCAACCTTCCCGATTTGCATGAAAAAGGCTCCATTTGGCTACAGCCAGAAGCAATTTTGGACCACCAAGAGTTTCTCCTGTGTCAGTGAACCATCAAGGAATTTTTATTCCAGTGGAAAGATACAACCCTAGAAGATGCCAATTGGGAACCAACTATCATTATGCAACAGTTTCCTCATCTCAAGCCTTTAGGACAAGGTTGTTTTTAAGGGGGGGGGCAAGGGCCTAACCCCTCACGTAGGTAGAATAATATATTCCGATGTAATAAAGGTCAGTATTAATAAGGCCTAAGAATAAGGAAGAATAATTCGAATGTAAGAAGACCTAATAGAAGCTTCTGCTTCTAGAAGGATCTTCCTCTAGATGGTTCTTTTGATAGGCATATTTAGTATAAATAGGAGATGTGTGTATGAGAACTGTTGTCTTGGCCTTGAAGAAGAAAGTGAACATTGCTCTCAGTAATCTAATTGTGCTTTCTGGTGTTATTCTGGTACCATTTTGGTATTATTGTGGTGTTGCTCTGGTTATATTGTTTCTCATCTGCCATTTCTAGCATTTTATTTATGTTCTGCAAACTTTTTATATCTGGAATATTAGAGATTCAATCCAAATATTTCCAGTAAAAATTGGATCTCTGTCACTTACAATAATCTTGAGCACTCCATGTAGATTTTGAAAGGTTTCCATGAATTTTATGGCTAATATACTTTCTTTAAAAGGATGTTAAAGAGAGTAAAAATGGGCATACTTTGTCAGTCGATCCATTGCTACCATGATGACAATGTTTCCTTTATATTTGAGTAAACCTATAATAAAATCCATTGAAACTTCTTCCCAACATTGAATTGGTATAACTAATGGTTGTAGGAGACCTAGTGTCTTGATTGTCTCTCCCTTATTCTTTTGGAAGACCGTGCATTCAGGCAAAAAACTTTTGAACATTATTTTTAACACCTTCCTAGAAAAAATCCTTCTTGATCCTATGGTAAGTTTTCAAGAACCTTGAATGTCCTCCTATAGGAGAAGTGTGCAATCCCATACAAACCTTCTATTTGAGTTGATAATTCTTACATAAATATAGGTGATCATGATACCATAGAAAATCATTATTCCATACAAATGTATCTAATGCATTGGGGTCCTCTTCTATTTGTTGAATTATATTTCTTATCTCTTGATTGTGTTTTCATCCTATCCCTACATATTCCACCCAATCAGATTTTGGAATAGAAACAACACATAGTGAACCTTCTATTTCTTTTTCTTTCCCTGAAAGTGCATTTTCCACAATGCTATGTTTTCCTTTATTGTAGATAATTTCAAAGTCATAACATAGCATCTTTGTAGCCCATTTTTGTTGTTATTATAAATAAAATCATTGCTCCAAGAAGTACTTTAAACTATATTGATATTGTTTTACTTTGAAGTGTATTCCTATTAGGTAAGGTAACCATTTCTTAACTCCATGTAGTATGCCCAAAATTTATTTTTCATAAATGGGTTTAAGTAAGTTTTTCCCTTTAATTTTTTTTCTTTCGAAGGAAAGGGGACTTCCTTATTGCATTAAAATTCCATCAATGTCATGGCCTAAGGCATCACACTCCACAATAAATGTTTTTATGAAGTTAGGTGTGTCTAGGACAAAAGTTGCACACATAGTGTCCTTAAGTTTTTCAAATTATTTGGTTTCTTCTTTAGTCCAATAAAATGCTTCCTTATTTAATAATGCTATTAGAAGTTCTACTATTCAACCATAATTATTAAAAATCTTGCGGTAAACGATTTTCAATCCTAAGAATCTTCTAAGTTTCTTCAAGGTTTTGGGAATTGGTCATTCCCTCATATCTTTAATTTTGTTAGGGTCTAATTTTACAACTTCATGAGATACAATATGACCTGAATATTCCACTTCTTGAACCCCAAAGGAACACTTGGAAGGATTTGAATAAATTTGTTCTCTTCCAAAAGTATAATTTTCCAATGTGTTGTCATTGGTCTTCCCAAGATTTGTTGTAGATTATTATGTCATCAAAAAATACTAATACAAAAATTTTAAGGAAGGGTTTGAAAATAGACTTTATCAAGATTTCAAATGTTGTAGTAAGTCCAAATGGAATAACCAAAAACTGATAATGACCTGAACATGTGTTCTAAAGGTTGTTTTTGGAATTTCCTCCTACCTCAATTTGATATGATGATATCCTGAACAAACATGATATGCAATTCATATGATAATTCATCAATGATAGGAATAGGAAACTTATCTTTGATGCTCATTTTATTGAGTTGTCTATAATATAAACACATAGGCCATGAACCATCCTTCTTTGTAACCATCATTATCCGTGAGGAGAAAGAACTTTGTCTAGGTTGAATGATGACCACCTCTAACATTTCTTGGATCATATGCTCAATCTCAGTCTTATGTGCACATGGGTAGTTGTAACACCTAATGTTAAGTGGTACACTTCTTGGTTTCAAATGAATATCATGGTAATGATCTCAATTAGGTGGAAGACCCTTAGGCATCTCTTGAAATACCTTGGAATGGTTGTTGATAAGTGTTTTGAGATCCACTGGAGAAGAGGATATGGATGTTTGAAGATATAGTGAGAATAATTGTGCAATTACACCATCATGTCTCTTTTTGAGTAATTGTGTCATGCAATTAGATATGTTCACCTTAGAGGGTTTCCCTTGGACACCTTTAAGATCAATTTCATTGCCTTCTGATAAAAATATCATGAAAATATCTTGAAAATTAAGGGCCATTGTTCTCAATGATTGTAACCATTGGACCCCTAATACAACATCATCACCACCCATTTGGTTGGAAATAACGGGAATATCCAATGAATAATCCCCCATATTGATTTTAATACTATGGAACTTTCCAAAATAATTTATGGTACCTCCATATACAATCATTACTTGAAATTAGGGTTCTAGAAATACAAAGAAATTTAGATATTTTACTAATTAGATTTGATAAAGTTATGGCTACTACCAAAATCAATCAACATTGCTACCTTTTTATTTTTGATGTATCCTTGTATCTTTAGGGTTTGTGGAGGATTGATTGGGACCAATGCATGAGAATATATCATTAGAGTAGTATCTTATAGATCCATATCTTGTGATGGCTCCAATTTCTTGATCTTCTTCCTCTTCACAGTCTATGTGAAATAATTTGTTCTCACCACATTTATGTCTCATAATGTAATTATTCTCATAATTGATACATAGTCCCTTTTCTCTTGTTTCATCCCTTTGCTCTTGCTTCGTCCATTTTTTGAGGTGTGAACCTTGTTGGTTGAATGAGGTTATGAGAGGGAACAAGGTTCTCTCTATATCTGTTAGTGGTGACCCTTCTAGTAGCCATATTTTTGTTTTCCACTTTCCTTGCATTACTAAAATCTTGCTCTAGGGATTTAGGTTCAAAGAGATGCATCTCATGTTGAATGTTATCCTTTAAATTTCCCATAAAAAGATATAACAATTTTTTCTTGGGAATATTCTTTACCCCCATACTGAGATTTTGAAATTGTTGAATGTTCTATACGATTGGACCCTTTTTCCAAAAAATTATCAATAGACTAAATGTCAGTGTTTCATGGAAACCTACACAAGAGACCTAGCTAAAGCATACATAAACAAATCTTATCAACAAAAGGAAGAGAGATACATAATGAAGAATGTGAATCAATGTATATTATGATATTATCAATGAGTTAGTGATCTTTACTCAAATAGAAAATGACATCCAATAATTAGGAATACATGCATAATAGTGATGGTCTAAGATTAGAAAGTCTAAAATAGAACTAGTCAGTTAACTCCCAGTGAACTAGTGTGCCGAAAACAAAAATTTCTCCATCACCCCCCCTGAACATCACTATGGAGTAAAAAATGAGTCCCAACTACTAGGCCATTTTAGGTACTCATGTACAATGAAACTAATGAACATTGAATAAAAACGAGCAAAGAGGGAAAACCCCCTAGGGACATAAACCCCCCTCAAAATACAATGTATCAAAAGAAGTAAATGGAAGCTTCTAGTAAATTGTGTTCTTCACTGCAAGACGATCCCTCCATGGATGATTTTAAGGATGTATTTTCTTTTTAAATGTAGAAACCTTGGCGAATATTATTTCTCCTTCATACGCCAACTATAAATGTTTGGCGGTATTTTTTTTTAAATATTCAAATATCTAAGTATTTTATATAGTTTTTATAAACTTTTGGCGATTTTTAAGGTAAAATAATTTTATCCTATAGAATTTGGGAGAATCAGTTTTAAAATAGTGAATCTCGTTTTTGGAAAAACCATGGAAAATTAGCCCATGAGTGAAATTTAGCTCCTAAAATCATTCTTGGATCTCGCAGAGTATGAAACTTATGATCACTAAAAGTCTTCGTGAAGATGTAGAAATATTTATCGATCTAATAAAGTCCTTTGGCAACCTGTCTAGCCCTATACCTCTTGATCCCCTGGACCCATATACACTAAAAATATTCCTTTATGGTGGAAGTGGAACCAGATTCCAAGTCTGGTTCTTTAGGAGTGATTCATACTCCTTCTGCATGGCTTATTTCCACAATGGATTTCTCACAACCGTATTGTAGGTCTACGGATTAGTAGATTGAACCATATAGCAATCCATGGGCATCATAGTTTATGAAGTTGAAATGACATGAGAAGGCTCCTCATGTTGAGATTGAGTCCTCCTTGAATCCAATGGATTCCCTGCAAGGATACCTGCTTCCTGAAGTGTGAACTGTGCCTTCTTGGGCATCTACTGAAGCTTCATTGTTGGCTTCTTATTTGGCTTTACTACCTGCATATTTCCATGTACATAATCTGAGTGTATGGAATCATCTCTAATGTCTAAAACTGATGGAAGCACAAGAGTATATGCATGTTTCACTTAAGGTTCATGAAAAGTACTCTCCTTGTGTGTAAGTAGAAAAGATGAGTCATTGTCAGAAAAGTTAGTGAATTTATACAACCTTGACTTGTGATCCACCTCACCAATTGCAATAATGGAATTGTGATGCATGTCAATTACTGAAACTGAATCTGATGTAAATTCAACCTTTTTACCTTTCTGAGTCATCTAATAAACTGAGAGCATATTCATAGAAAGCTTTGGAACATGTAAAAAATTCTCAGAACTACCATTCTGGAGTTCCACTCCCCCTTATCCTGCTACTGCTACTGGAGTATCATCCCCCATGAGAATAGGGGGTCTTGAGCATGGAATCAAAGAAGATAAAACTTCCTCTTCCACTTCCATATGATGGGATGTACCGAAATCTATAATCCATGAATCAGATGCAGAATTAATTGCAGCAAGAGCATGATGATTACCTTTCTTAGGATCGGGATCTTCTTCCTTCTTAATCTTGACTCCCTATGGAATGAAGTTTCAAGGGTTTTTATGTTGCAGTGTCTATTCCATAAGATTGATATGTTTCTTCATGCATGTGGATTCTCCATGATTCGGTTTATTGCAGTAAGTGCACTTCTTTCCCTTCTTCTTCTTCTTGGAATTTGAAGAGTCTTTGGAACCTAAAGAATCATTAAAGGGTTTGGAATATCCCTCCTTCCCGTTATATTTGGATGACCCTTTTCCATCATGCATGGTGAGTGCATGTGCTTTTGGATGTTTCATGAGGCCCATATGTATGAGTTTTGTATTGTCTTTTGTAAGAAACTCAATGAACTGAGCAAACATAGGCATTTTCCAATTTGTTCCAAAAAGACATCTGCCAAAATGGAAATTGGAGACATATACAACGTATTCTGGTCCTATATTGGCCAATATTGTTAGAATAGGTTGTGTTTCTTGTGTATACTTTTAAATACCATATTAACCCAAGCTCAAAATCAAATATTTAAATTTAGTAAAGAAATCTTGTATATTATCAAAACTTTTAGGGTCTAAGGTATTCAATTCTACCTCAAGCATATGACCTCGCATCTCATCCTTCTTTCCAAAGAGTCCTTCCAAGGTGGTCCAGATCTCATTTGTATTCTTTCATGTGGAAACATGAAACCATAAATAAGGGTATATTAACTCAATAAGTAGTCATGTGGTCTCATCTTTACGGTTCTCCCATCTAGTCTTCTCAAGCGATGATGTAGGCTCTGTTTATGTCGTCATCGTCAAATTATACAGTCCTTTTATTTTGAGTTGGAATGTGGACTTTGGATTCCATTCAAAATAGTTGTATGGTGTGAGTATTATCACTACAATTGATTGAATAATTTGCATCGCCTCCATCCTGCTATTGATTCTGAAAAGATCCTGAAAACCTAGATTGTGGTATCCGAGAAATGACTGGCGGTGTTATGACAACTATAGATATGATAAAACAAATATAACTCCTAAAGTATGATGTTAGTTTGGGTGATGTTTTTTGAGCATGATCATACCTATGGTATACGTCTCTGGAAAAAATTTCAGCCCGACCTAGATCACGGATTTCGAGATATCACAATTTTACTGCAGAAAACTAATTTTTGGAGGGTTGTTGAATCATCACAACCTAGAGAAGGATAAAGTGTGAATATGATAAATCATCACACCCTAGATATGGACATAGTGAGACGATTATGAAAAACGGAATCGTCGCACCCTATATGAATAACACACTGCAACGACGTCACACCTTAGCTGTGTATAGGCTGTGATGATGCCTAGACAGGGATAGGCCGTGATGATTATAATCATTACACCTTTCGACCATCACACCCTTCGACAAGGATAGGCCGCAATGATTCTAATTGTCGGACCTTTCGATAGGGATAGGCTGTGACGATTGCAAAAACTAGGTTTACTCAAGGACTCTTTCTCTCTTCTTTGTCTTGTCTAGGTTGCTCCAAGCATATTGAATCTAATACCATTTCATTGTTTCATGGAAACCTGCATAGGAGACCTAGCTAAAGCACACATAAACAAATCCTATCAAGAAAAGGAAGAGAGATACATAATGAAGAATGAGAATCAATGTATACTATGATCTTATCAATGAGTGAGTGATCTTCACTCATATAGGCAACGACATCCTATAATTAGGAATGCATGCATAATAGTGATGGTCTAAGATTAGAAAGTCTAAAATAGAACTAGTTAGTTAACTCCCATTGAACTAGTGTTACTCCCACTGAACTAGTGTGCCGAAAATATAATTTTCTCCAACACTAAATAATTTATTTCTCTTAATATCCCCATAGTGTGATATCAATTAATCCTTCTCTCCAAATGTGAAAAAATACTTTCCATTTGTGATTGAGAATCAACAATCGTTTTCTCCTTATTTTCATGATTTCCTTGCATCTTGTTATCTCCTTTAGGGAGTCTCTCATCTAGGGTATTTAAGAACACATAATACATGGAACTTTTCAATTCGTCCATCTATTTTTCCATATGTTTCTTTTTTCATTAATTTATTTTTAAAAGTATTCCCAAGAATGCGATAAATCCACTTGTTTCAACATAATAGCACTCATTTCATCAACTTGGTTCATTGGGCTAGGATGTTTTATGAGTCTTCACTTTTTTTAGATGCCACGTTTGATCTTTTATGAGGAGTAAAAGTATTGTTTCTTGTAGAACCCTTTTCCATGTGACAAAATAATAATTCTCCTATTTTTTCTCTTTATCACAAATTTTGGATCACCAAAAATATATCCTGCAATTAGAACTTATGTCAATTGTAAGTTGCATACCTTTCAAACCCTAATCTGGAGTGTGTGTGGATAAATGAATTTTGTATTGATATATATGTGAACTATGAATCCTCCTAAATCTAAAATTTCATCTTGTATTACTCTCACATGACTTCTTAAACTCGTAAAAATTTCACAATCTGAACCTTCTGTGATAAAACATTATAGAAAAAATATTGAAATATCTTGTTTAAGACTAATTTCAAGATTAGTAAACAAACCCAACTTCCAATCATTATAATTACACACACACACACTAACACACACACACACACACACACACACACACACACACATAATGATTCAAAATATAAAAAAAAAATCGACCCATAATTTTCTATGTCTCCTCACGAGTTTGAAAATTTAATATTTTGAAACTTCACCGAATGTTTTTTATAGAAAAAATAAAGAGATGGCTCATTTGAGACTAATTTCATGACTAGTGTCAAACCCTAACTTCCACAGGATAAATATCCAAAAATATAATGAGACAAAACCTAAAATGTTTACCACCTATACTATGAAAATCCTCCATAGTCTCCAAACAAATTCACTATTTGAAAATTCCCAGAAAAAGGTGATAGCAAAAAATCTAAGATGACTTGTTTAGAACTGATTTCAAGATGATTCAAAAAACTATCTTCCATAGGATATATATTCAAATGTATAACAAACTAGAACTTCAAATTTTTACAAGACATAATGTGATATCTT
The DNA here is from genome assembly GCA_009831015.1 of Picea engelmannii. Taxonomy (NCBI): domain Eukaryota; kingdom Viridiplantae; phylum Streptophyta; class Pinopsida; order Pinales; family Pinaceae; genus Picea; species Picea engelmannii. The sequence continues at coordinate 648,393 of ML781131.1, read as the reverse complement.
TCCTTAGTAACTCCTAAATGTTTTTGTTTAAAACATAACATAAAAAAAGTGATAAAGAAAATTCCAATATGACTCACTTGAAGCAATCAAACCTTAGGATTGATGCTCTGATACCAAATGTTATGAACCAATGCCTTGAGAATGATAAAACTTTAATTAGTAATAGTCCACTTTGAGGGGGAAACCTCCTTTTACAATATATTCATGTATAATATGAGATGATATGATCCTAAGACTAGGTCTTTGTGGTATATATATATAGGAGAAAAATGGTACAATTATAGTGAAAGGGTACAATGAAGGGTTCTAGTCTACATACAAATATAGCACTAGAAATGTAATAATTCAATATATAATGTTTACTAAGGGGTTTTATACATAACATGGGGCTTTGTATAGGGATTAACAAACCAACCATTGTTATGATAACAAGCGTAAAATTGCTAGAGAATCCATTAGGGATGCACCCAATGAGTTCTTAAAATATGATAAGATAAAGAAATACAAAGCCCTAATTAAATGGAAAAAAGGAACTACATAAATATATAGCAATTAAATATTTTTCAACTATCTAGGATAGATCCTAACAAATTTCAAATGAAAATTTTGACTCATAAAACTAAAGAAAATAATACGATTCCTCTAAGGGACTAGAATTACTACCTTGAAAATATTTACAAATCCTCTATTATGATGGTAAAAATTCCAAACATTTTTATGGAGGATGAAGTATTTTCTATGGAAGACATAAAGTTTGGATTTAAGTAACTCATGGAAGGGAAAACTAAGGACATTGAAGGCTACCAAGATGAAATATTAAAAATTGGAGGGTCTATCATTGTCTCCAACATACATAATCTCTTCAATTTAGCAGTCAAGGATTCCCAAGACCCTAGACTCAAAGCCTCATTGTAAATATTTTTAAGAGTGGGAATAAAATAAATCCATCTAAATATAGTATCATTATAATTAGCCCCAATTTATTCAAACTATATGGATATATGTTGCAACAAATTAGCATATGTCTAGAAAACCATAAAAAATAGATAAAGGATAGAATAAGTTTAGAGGTAATCTTTAAATTGTGGATGTTGGAAACCTAATCCATTTAGGGTTACGGTGTTTTGTACTATTCACTTGAGAATGAATATGAAGAGTCACAAGTGAATATGAATGGTCACCAAGAGTCTAAGAAACCTCTTGGAATATGAATCGAAAGGTTATAAATCATGTATTTATACATGTATCATACTAATGAAAATTATTCCACATTAATCTCAATTTGTGAGAATTTTAATAGTGGTATTAGAGAGCCTTAATTTTTAGGTCTGAATTACCCTATGATATTTACATCAATAATTGTTTTTTTTTCTAGTTATTCCCTTGGGAGTTTCCTTTGCCATGTAGAAACACATCTGAACTAGGAGCCCGTTAGTCCTCTACGTTAGTCTATCATCTTTGTGTGGACATCAATATATTTCTCTCTATTTTCATGGTTTTCTTGTAAGTTTGGTTATTTTTTAATATGGTTTGACATTTTCAGAGCTAGGACTAGCATATAAATAGGAAGAATTCAAGATTTTAGAAGTGGTTTCCTTGCATTTATATGGCCTTAGAAATTTTTTGGTGCTTATCAAGCTTTATATTGGTGATTTTCTTGTTGTTTAGATGATTGTGTGTTGATTTAGAATGGATTTGAAAAAATCATGTAAATAAGTCAGCCTGGGCATGCCTTTGAATCTATCGTTGAGTGAGCGAATCAATCCAAAATTATTTCATTGAAATACTTTTGTTGGATAGTTTGTTAAGATTGATGGGAAGTTGGTTTGGATAGTTGGTTGTCATTGATTTAAACCCTTAGATATTGATGTCAACCCTTGGAGAGGTCCATATATGTTGCAGAGTTGTATGATCAAGATTAATGGTGAGTTATTTGGGTGCATTTGATATAGTCTACATGTAGCCCCAAAAGTGTGATTATGGGACGAGGAATAACAACATGAAGGATAGTGTAATTGAATTTAATACTATCATAGATGGATAGTACATGTTGTGCCATTTCCGGTGATATGTGGTACATCACATAGTTCCTCATGGTTGAAGAGATATGGCTTTATGAAGTTGGAGGACCCTCATGAATATTATAGAAGCCCCTACAAGGTCAACAGAGAAGTCAATTATTCTAGAAGATCCTAGAAAGTCATAAAGAATTTTACTAGTCAAAGTTGTTGCAACTAGGAGTTAATCATGGGTAAAGTTGTTGAAATAAGAAAATAATTAAAAGGTAATTAGTTAGAGAAATAAATTATGAGTTGATTAATTATGGGTAAAGTAGTTGCAATAAGAATGCGGATTATCCCTAAAACAAGGAAGATGGTTAAAATAGTTACAAGTTATCCCCTAAAGGAATAAAACAATAAATTAATTAAAAATAAATTAGTTGCAACAAGAAATTATGAGTTGAATAATTATGGGTAAATTAGTTGCAACAAGAATGTGCGTTAGCCCTAAAACAAGGAAGATGGGTAAAACATTTACAAGATAACCCCTAAAGGAAGGAACTTGGGAAGTATAAATAATAGATCAAGAGACTCCCATTAGAACCTATTGAGTATATTGAATATATATAAGTGACTCAGGTAACCAAGGAGATCTGAGGTGAATTTCAGAGGGAAGGTGAAGTAAATAAGGTCGAAAATCCAAGGGAGGATGAAATATTTTAATGATGTGTTTTAAGGTATGTTATTTACAGGTCATCTCACAATTTCCGCAATAAATAATTTTATAAAATTATTAAGATAGTGAAAAATTAGAGACACTTGAGAACACATATCAAGGTAACTGTGGTAGAAATTTCATCTTCCGGGTCATATTTTGGGAGATACACTCTATGGAAGATAGGGATTTTGACTAGTCCTGAAACTACTTTTAAATAAATGTTCCGGGTAAAATAGTGATAACTTATTCATATAAGATCTGAATTTAGTGAGACCAAATGCATTGGATACAATATATTTCTTAGTATGTTGTTTGCAATTTTCAGATCCACATATAAAATATTCTACACGTGGCATTCTCTACAAGTTCTCTCTCTAGAATAAATCAAAATTCAGCAAAGTCTACTATTTTTGCTATAACTCCATTTCTGGGATGTTCCAAGCAATAAAAATTGGAGGAATTGTAGAGAAGACATTGAATAATATTGTGTACAATTTTTAGTCCTTTATTCATGACAGGTACAAAGTTATGATTGTAGAAAGTTTGGGTTGTTGACTAATCCAAAAACTAGTCCCGTGAGACTAAGGTAAAGTTTGATGAAGATGATGTTCTATTGTTGTTGAAGTTGAGGAAGGTCTGCAGGTATGTAATCACATACACCAAGTCAACTACAAGATTAGAGGTATGTTTATATGCTTATTTTGAAGTTTTATCTGGGTGATTTTGTGGAGCATGCTTGAGGCATGTCTTGGTGTTTTTTTGGTATATGTATTGTGGTACATATTAGATGTATTGTACATGTTGGTTTGGGTCTACTTGTTGAGATACATTGCTGCTACATTTCTTGGTTTATTGGTATATGGTGTATGGCATGATATGATATATGATTGGTACATGATATGGTGTTAATGTACATGGTTGATATACATGGTTGATGTGCATGGTTGGCACATGGTATGGTACATGTTTGTTGCATTATTGATGTACTTTTTATGGTTCCTTCAAGGAATTAGTTTAACCACTAGAAGGTAGATCATGCAGTACAGTATGACTGGGGTACCAATATTCAACAGTCAGAAAGTGTTGGACTATGAGATATGGAGGATAAACACAAAATTATTTTTACAAGCACATGGATATGATGTTTGGAACTCAATTGTTACAAGATACAATGGTACAGAGAAACCTAATATTGCAGCCAAGAAGGAATTAAAAAGGAAGAAAAAAATAGCAATGGATTTTATCTTGGAAGGATTTCCTAATTCATTAAATGACAAAATGGGAAATGTTCATCAACTAAAGAACTCTAGGATAAGCTACATAATATCTATTTGTCTCCCATCAGAGAGTCAGAATTTTCTAAAGAAGAGGAAGGTGCAGAACAAGAGCTAATATTCTCATCATGTCATCCAGACTCAGACTCAAAAGAAAGTGAAGTAGATATTGAGGCATAATTTAACTATGCCTTCACTCAATTAAGCAAAGTAAAGATGGAAAACCAATTTCTCAAGGAAGAATTGATTAAGCTAAAGGAAAGACATCAAATCTCAAAATAAGTACATTAGATTATTACAAGATTACAAGATCAGTTGTAACAGGCCAAAGAAATTGAAGAAACACTTAAGAGTCAGAAGCAGTACATGGAAGTAAAAACAATAGAACAAAAGGAAGAAGCATAAAAGAGAGAAATGATATTGATAGATCATCTCAAGGAAAGAACTGAGGATTTAAGCAAGCTTGAAGTATAATTTTCTCAAGAAGAGAGAAGAATTGAAAAGGAAATCATCTCCTTGAAAATACAACATGAAGAAGCAAACCGAACAAAAGAAGTCATGAGGAATCAGATGTTGAAGAAAGAAGAAGAGGTGGAGAAGCTTGAAGGATAAGTTCGCATGTTGAGAGTAAAGGTTGTCAAGCGCATTAAGAAATTTGAAGAGACATAAACATCCACATTAGAAGTAGAGAATGAAGAGAGGCATTCCAAGCTGCCAGAAAAGAAGATCGACGAAAAGAGAAAGAGTTATGTAGAATTATTCAAAGGAAGGTATCATGGTCAACCAAATCTAAGAAAAATGATAAATATACATTTTCAAGAAAATCCTTCACATTCAAGTCACAAAGAAACTTCAATCATGATCATCCAAGGAAGGAATTAAAAATAACCACACCACTCACTCCCAGGTATGTAAATTTATTTTATGGTAATTTGTTTTATTGTACTAACTTTGGACATAAGGTTGTAGATTCTAGGGCTTATGGAAGAAATGTTCGAGCAAGAAATGCTTATGTGGACCCACATAGAATTGAATGTTACAAATGTTATAACTATGGACACATAGATCATGATTGTAGAAGCATGATCGATACTTCCATGAAAGAGAACACTGACATGAGATATACAAAAGTATGAAAGAGAAGACAAGAAGAACAAGTGAATAAATATCAGGTCCAATAAATCGTAAGATTGGAAATAATACGAGATGAAGACAAATCTACAAAAAAAAGGAAGATGTCCAATACAGAAAGATTTGGAGAATAAATGAGAGAAAACAAAGACAAGTGAATCAAGAACGGGTTCCAGATATCACATGATTTGCAATAGTGCAAGAAAGAAAACAAGAGCATGTAAATAAGGAATAGTATCAAGAGATTGTACTTTCAAAAATTATAGAGAAAAATCAATCCACATGAAGAAAGGAAAAATTCAATGTTCAGAGGGATGATGAGTCTATAGACGAAGAGGAAGATGACTTTGTATCATAGAGGGTGTTTTTCTAATCCATCCATCTTGGAGACTCCCATTAAATATGTATGTTGAACATGGGGAATCCATGCAATAGACACTACAGATTAGAGAACCATCTTTCGAGCAAGTTGAAGTATTTGCAAAGAGAGATTTAGAGCATTCAGATAGTAGAAGTATATAGTAACATATTGATCAATTGATAAGTAGTATTCCCATACATTTGTAACAGATTTAAGAGAATTCTTCATAATAGTACATTGACATATGGGTCAACATTGTGCACAATTGAGTAGCAGAGTTATGGATAGATATGGATTCATGAGATGCATAATAGTGTATCTACAATTGGAATAATTGGAATCAGTTGGTTAGAGAAGGTAAAGAAGTTAAAGGACCAAAAGAACAAGGAAAGAGAAACTATCAGTAGAAGATACATCATCAGAAGGACATTGTTGAAAAATACGATCAAGTTAACATGACTAGTAAATGAAGAAATCAATATTTGAATGATTTTTATATATGTTAGTTGATTTCATGATGAAACCAATGGAAAATAACTCTAAAAGGAAGAATGTACAGGAAGAACTAAAATTATATACGCAAATATGTGCAGATAAGTCATCAGAGAGAGAGATCCATAAAGGAATATCAGTAACATACAGAGAGGGAGACATACCCACAGGGGGAACTATTGTTTTTACCATGATTAGTTAGAATAGGTATAGTGGCATATCGATAGGGGGAGTTAATAGTTTTCCAAAGGGTGAGAGACAAGATGAAGGTATGGAGGAAAAAAATAATGAATATAGGGGGAACATACCCAAGGACAACTTAGATAGGGAGAGAATCCCCAAGGACAATTCAAACATGGGGGGAATCCACAAGGAGCGATACCATCTATCATTGATATCAAAGGGGGAGAGATAGAAACATCGATGAGGATCGATTATCGAAGGGACCATGATCATGAGTATTTACATGACTAAGTGTTGCCATCAATGTTGGTGTTTCCATCAATGTCAAAGGGGGTGATTGTTGGATAGTTGGTTTAGATTGATGGACAATTGGTTTGGATAGTTGATTTTCATTGATTTCAACCCCTAGAGATTGATGTCAACCCTTGGAGAGGTCCAAAGATGTTGGAAAATTGTATGATCGATATTAATGGTGAGTTAGTTGGGTGCATTTGATAGAGTCTACATGTATCCCTAGAGGTGTGGTTATGGGACCTGAAGTTGATTGAGGAATAACAACATGAAGGAAAGTGTAATTATAACTAATACTATCATATATGGATAGTACATGTTGTGCTATTTCCAGTGATATTTGGTACATCACATAGTTCCTCATATTTGAAGAGATATGGATTTGTGAAGTTGGAGGACCCTCAGGAATATTCAAGAAGCCCCTAGAAGGTCAACAAAGAAGTCAATTATTCTAGAAGCTCCTAGAAAGTCATCAAGAAGTTTAGTAGTCAAAGTGGTTGCAACTAGGAGTTAATCATGGGTAAATTTGTTGAAATAATAAAATAATTAAAAAGTGATTAGTTACAACAAGAAATTATGAGTTGACTAATTATGGGTAAAGTAGTTGCAACAAGAATGTGGGTTAGCCCTAAAACAAGGAAGATGGGTAAAACAGTTACAAGTTAGCCCCTAAAGGAAGAAAAAAATAAAGTAATTAAAAACAAATTAGTTGCAATAATAAATTTTGAGTTGACTAATTATGGGTAAAGTGGTTGCAACAAGAATTTGGGTTAGCCCTAAGACAAGGAAGATGGGTAAAATATTTATAATCTAACCCTTTCAGGAAGGAACTTCGGAGGTATAAATAAGAGATCAAGAGACTCTCATTAGCACCTATTGAGTATATTGAATATATATAAGTGACTAAGGTAACTAAGGAGATATAAGACAAATTTCAAAGGGAAGGTGGAGTAAAGAAGGTCGCAAATGAAAGGGAGGATGATGTTTTTTAATGATGTGTTCTAAGGTATGCTATATACATGTCATATTGCCATTTTCACAATAAAGTTTTTTATAGAATGATTCAGATAGTAAAAGTAGGAGGCTTACGAAAAAACATATCAAGGTACCTATGGTAGAAATTTCATCTTTTGGGTCGTTGTATTTTAGCAGATACACTATATGGAAGATAGGGATTTTGACTAGTTCTGAAACTAGTTTTAAACATGTGTTCCAGGTTAAACAATCATAAATTCCTCATAAATGATCCAAATTTAGTGAGAAAAAATGAATTTGATACAATAGAGGTTGTATTATTTTGTTTTCAATTTTCTGATCCATATATGAAATATTCTGCACATCGCGTTCTATACAAGTTTTCTCTCTAGAGTAAGACATAATTCAACAAGGTCTACCATTTTTTATATAACTCCATTTTTGGGATGTTCCAAGCAATGAAACATGGAGGAATTGCATAGAATAAATTGAATAATATTTTGTATTATTTTATGACCTTTACTAGTTACAGGTACAGAGTTATGATTGTTGAAATTTAGTGTTGTTGACTAATCCAAAAACTAGTCTCGTGAGACTAAGGTAAAGTTTGATGAAGATGTTATTCTCTTGTTGTTGAAGTTGGGAAAGGTATGTAGGTTTGTGATCACATACACTAGGTCAGCTACAAGATCCGAGGTATGTTTATATGGTTAGTTTGAAGTTGCATCTTGGTTGTTTTGTGGAGCATGCTTGAGGCATGTCTTGGTGAGTTTTTGGTATATGTCTTATCGTACATATTGGATGTATTATACATGCCTGTTGAGATACATTGTTGGTGAATTTATCAATTTATTGGTATATGCTGTATGGCATGATATGGTATATGATTGGTACATGATATGGTGTTAATGTACATGGTTGATATACATGGTTGATGTGCATGGTTGGCACATCATATGGTACATGATTGATACTTGGTATGGTACAGGTTTGGTGCATGGTTGATGCACTTGTTACAGTATAGGTTGCAGTACACATTGATGCATGGTATATGTTAACAGTTGGTTGAGACACTGATATGGGGAAAATTACCCCTAAACTAGGTCTAAGGAATAGGCAAAGAGATAACCCCTTAAAAGAATGACTTATCTCTAATCTACCCAAAAAAAATACAGACTAAGTGATAAGAGAGAGGAAAGAGAAGTTTAATAATAGAACCTTAAATCCTTTTGGTTGATGTAGACCTTTTCCACTTGATATTGCCTCTTATATCACATATCTTCTCCCAAAGATAACCTGCAACAAACCAAGAACACAACACAATAGAATATATAATATCTAGTAATAAATTGAAAGTATAAATATAGATGTAAATGATCAAATAGATAAGAACATATGCACATAAATTTTTGGGACAAAGATAATCTCTTTTAATAATAAACAAGATGAAAGGTTACAACCTTTTCTTGTTCACACTGCTCTACAAACCAAGTCTGGGCTACTCTGTCATGACTCAAAGTGCACCAATCGCACATAGAATTATCAGAACGAACATGCCAACATGGAAATAAGGAAGGCTTGAATAAGGATAAATGGAAGGGAAATTTGAGGATAAAACTCGTAGCAGGATGCAAAACTTGGGAAATGAGAGAGAGAGGATTTTGGCAGATTTTTCTTATCCTCTTGTTCATATTTCCAAATGAACCTCCTAGACTCCTTTTATATGGAAACAATATGGTTATTTGGTTTTGGGAAGGGATACAAGGGGTAAAATGGTTAGGAAACCCTTCATAGCCCATAAACTCCTCCAAAATACATACAAATTTATATTTTTTACATTTTTGGGGAGTAAACGCAGGTTGAATAGCATGAAACCCACATATGTACGTGGGAATATTATCATTTATCATGCATATGTATGTGGGATTATAGTGTATGAGGATGCGTACATTATCCAAAAATTTGTTTTTTGAAGGAAACCTCGACAGTATGATTGGAAAAGGATGAAAATGGATGGGCCAATTTCTTGGATGGATAGATGTGACATTTTTGGACTATAAAATATGCCCCCTAATCTGTGAGGTCAGAAGAGAAATTTATGGCTAAAATACATTACAACATATTTATACAGTGGGAAGGCATGGAGTCAAGTGAGGGCAAGATGAGTATTTTTGAGCATGTCATTTGCAAAATAATGATAATCTCTCCGAGAAGAGAATACCCATGCTTGGGATAAAATAAACATGGTTTCCAATAAAGTACTGATTGAGGTGGATATTGGTGGCCACCCACCTTTTCCAACTCGCTCAAAACAATTTTCTCGCAATTTTGGGAATTTACTATTTTTAGTAGTTTTTAACTTATGGGCCATTTTGAGGGCCTAAATGAATGTTTTTCGAAATATAGATTCACAACAACTTCCAAAGGATCTTATTGAGCCCCAAAAATGAATCTCCTCGATGATTCCTTTCCAATGGTCTATCGTGCACCTAAAACAAATATCGTATGCAAAAGTTACGACTCGAGGAAGTTGATGTACTAACTTACCCAAACAGGGCCCACATGACATTTGGCACTTCATCTCCTAGGGTTAGGTTTTTGGATGTCTAGCATTTTTTACAATCCTATTTATTGTAAAAATTCCTTTAGATCCTTATTGTAATAATCCTCTTGTCAATGAGCACAACTGTCACATCTCTTCTCAGAGATAAGATGCCACCATTCCAGCAAGCTTGTTTTCCACTGCATTTTATAGTTTTATCTTATTTCCTTATTGAATAGAAAACCAGTTTTAGGGTATCTCTGTTATTTTGGTTTAAGAATATTTTAATAATATATATTCATTTCGTTCTACTCATAAAATATGTATCATTGGTATCAGAGAGGTCTTCTCCTTGTCATCTTAATGCATGTCCCCAATGAGGTTAGGGTACAAAGAATTGGGTATCGATCTTGTTTCTCTTGAGGAAAAAACCTCTTGCACGCCTAAGCGACCTCTCATGGCAGGAGAAAATAAATATGACGAGATAGGAGATCCTTTCAAAATGTTTCTTGAGGAAGCCCTCACACAACAGAGGAACAAGATGATGGATAGTTTCAGGAAAATCCTTCGGCGACTACCAACAAGTGACACATCTTCCTCGAGCAGAGGCGTTGCCCCCTTCAAGGTAAAAATCAACTTCAATATTCCTATATTTGAAGGTCATATAGACGTAGATGTTGTATATAAGTGGTTGAACCTACTAGAAGGGTATTTTTTTGTCCATAACTTTTCGAATAGAGTAAAGATGACTTTTTCACTCCTCAAAGTTGTTCCCGATGTCAAATATTGGTGGGAAAATTTCTATGATAAAAAGGAAATAGAGGAACCCTCATTATTTACAGTTGCGTCCACCTGGGAATCCTTAAGGAATGTTATTAAGGAACAATACTACCCTATCGAAAGTTATGATGACTTGTATAACAAATGGACCACAGTTCAGCAAGAAAGAAACCATGCAATGCCATAGTTCACAAATATCTTCCATACCTTGGGCACCATGATGGGTATCAAAGATTCAAAGAAACATATGGTGCTCAAGTATCTTGGTTCTCTACATAGATACATCCATATCGAAATGGAATTTCTAGATATCTCGTCCTTGGGAGCAACTTACCGATACGTTATCAAAATCTAGCAGAAGCTCAAAAAAAGACGCGACAATTTGGGCCTGGGAACCCCTCATAGAAAAATCCAGGAAGGGGTAGCCCCAACCCACATAAAAAAGGACAGAGAAAAGATGGAAAGTATAAGGACAACCAGTCCAATCCGCAAGAAAAGTAGGACATCAAAAAGACAAATAAAGATACCGGGAAGTGGTGTGAATTCCATAAGAACCCTTGGCATAAAACTGTCGACTGCCACTCAAAGCAGTTGCTAGTGGCCGAAGTGAAAGCCTCTGAATCAGATGCAGGTTCCGAATCCAAGTCAGAACCATAAAGGGGAAGACATATCATTGATGTGGAACCTAGTGCCACTGTTGCTACCACCAAGCTCCAGCCCGGTGAACCAGAGGATCCAGAAGAAGGAAATCTCCTCTTCCATTCATAGATGTGGGTAAAAGTCACCCCATGGTACTTCATTGTTGATAGAAGTAGTAATAAGAACCTTATCTCAGAAGAGTTCACCAAGTGTCTGGCCCTGCCCACAATTCCACACCCACAACCCTATAGCATTGGATGGCTCTGCCAAGGAAGCGATCTTCGTGTCAGCCAATAGTTTTGACACTCGTATGACATCAAGACCTTCAAGGACGAGGCATTGTGTGATGTTTCTCCTCTCAAATTTTGTAATTTTCTTTTGGGCCAACATTATTTATGGAAATGTCAAGTTGTATATGATTCTAGACATCATAGTGTTATTATTACTTTGAACAGGAAATTCTACAGGATAACCAAGGCAGTCCCTCCTAGTGTTATTTCCTTGATCTCTACCAAGCAATCAATGAAGGTCATCTCTTAGGCCATGAAATTTTTCTTCTTCATGATTCACTCTTAGAGTGAGCGAAAGATCATAGCCACATCCAGGGCCTCCATGACCAATATCTCCACACAAGAGAAGTAAGTGGATAAGGTCATGGAAGAATACTCATATATCTTCTCCTCTCTTACCAGAGTACCTCTGCACTGCTAGGTCAAGCATCCAATCGATTTGATCCTAGGCACACTGCTACCTAGTGGGCCAGTAAACCACCACTCTCTATTATAAAATGAGGAGATCAAGAGGCAGATCCAAGAACTTCTCCACAAGGGGCACATACGTCCCAGATCATCGGCTTGTGGTAGCCCAATCGTGCTAGTGCAGAAGAAATATGAGACATGGCAACTATGCATTGATTAATGGGCCCTAAATAAAATCACAGTCTAAAACTGGTACCCAATTCCTTGAATCGACGACCTCCTTGATCAACTCATGGGGGGAAAATACTTCAGTAAGATTGATCTGAAGTCTAGATACCACCAGGTACCAATAGAAAAGACAGATGTATGGAAGACCACCTTCAAGTCAAAATAAGGTCTTTTTGAATGGCTGGTCATTCCCTTTGGTTTGACAAATGCTCCATAAATGTTTATGAGGATGATGGATGATATCCTACAACCTTTAACCAATATTTGTGCAGTGGTGTATATCGATGACATCATCATCTACAATAAGACTTGGGTGGGACATTTCCATCATATCGAGTAGGTTATGCACACTCTGCGACAACACAAACTATATGTAAACTTGGAAAATTGATCCTTCGGCATGGACAAGGTCCATTACTTAGGCTACATTGTTGATAGGCATGGTGTGCATGTGGATCCAGCCAAGATCTGGGTCATCCATGACTGGCCAGCCCCAACCACACTCACTGAAATTCATAGCTTCTTGGTCCTCGCCAATTTCCATTGTAGGTTCGTTTTGGGATTCTCTCATATCGCATGGGCCCTCAACCAAGTAACCAGGGGTGGCGGTAAGGAAACATTTTTGTGGGCCCTGTCCCAACAATAAGATTTTGTGCTTATCCCCAATAATTTAATTACTAGACCTACATCATCCCTTTGAGATCGAGACAAATGCTTCAAACTATTTTGTCGGTGTCGTTCTCACTCAACGTGGCCACCTCATGGCATATCATAGTGAGACACTATCAGATGTTTTCCGTAAGTACCCTACTTATGAAAAATAAATGTACTCCATTATGCAGGCCTACCGCCAGTGGATACATTACATTCTTGGAAAGGAGACATTCATCCACACTAATCACAAGCCACTACAATTCATGTAGAACCATGGAAAATTGAAAAATTACCGCCATTAGAAGTGGTCCACATATTTACAACAATTCCACCTCAACATCAAGTATAAAACAAGAAGTACCAACTGAGTTGTTGATTGCTTCAGCCGACCTCTATTCATGGCATTCACCATGGTGATAGACTCTTGTGGCCACAAGACCTCTGGATGGCCCCACCTCTATGAGACAGACCCTGACTTATCAACCACCTACCAAATGTTGGGCGCCGACTCAATGGTCGCTAATTTCCATATTCAAGATGGTTTGTTGTGTCGTCTGAGCCATATCTATGTTCCATCAAGTGAGCACACAAATCTAATTTGGGAAGTTCACTACAGTCAGGTGGAAGGAAACTTAGGCATCAAAAAGACAGTGGTAGTGCTGCAGAAACATTTCTACTGGTCGAAGCTTCGAAAGGACGTCGGTAAGTATATGAGGTGTTGTGATGCCTGCTCTATACCCAAATCGACCACTAAGAAATAGGTCATGTACACCCCTCTGCCTACTCCTTACAGGGAATGGGAATCCATCTCAATGGACTACATGTCGGGCCTCCCGTCCACCAAGATGGGAAATGACTGTGTTTTTTGGTTGTTGATCGCTTTTCCAAGATGGTGATTCTAGCCGCCTGCAAGAAGAACATCATATCAGAATCCACTGCCAAGATCTTCTTTGAACGAGTACGGGTACATTTTGGGATCCCAAAAACCATTATCTCAGACTGTGATAGTCAGTTCCTTAACACATTCTGGTATAGCCTCTGGTCACTGCTGGATACCAAGATCCCCAAAGGCACTGCCTTCCACCCCCAGACGGATGGCCAAAATGAGGTCGTCAATTAGATGATCGTACATATCATGCGCATGTGAAATTTAAAACACCCCCACACATGGGATGATAGTATTCCCTATGTCCAACATAGATACAACTGAGCCCTAGATAGCTCAACTAGACACAAACCCTTTAAGGTGGGTTTGGGATTCCAACCATTGGGCCTCATGGATGTTGCAGTACCCCTGGTGACCACCTCAGTCAACTCGTCCCCTGATCCACCAGAATCTTACAAAGCCACCTGGTTCATTGAGTATATCCAACACATCCTCCAATAGGTACATGATATTCTACAAAAGTCCAATTCCAAGTGAAAGCATCTCCATGATGAACATCAAGTGCCACATAAGTTTTAGGTGGGAGACAAAGTTTGGTTGCACTTGCAGAAATAATTTCATATAGGGCCCCATCGGAAGCTTCTACCACTCCGTTATGGGTTTTACACCATCACCAAGGTTGTGGGTGACAATGATTTTGAATTCAACATTCCCCCTTTCCTTGGATTGCACTCAATATTCAACTTGGCTCTCCTTCGGCCATATTTCCCACCATTATTAGACACCTCAGAGATAGCAGAGTAGTTGACACCAACGTATCTCAAACCTGACTGCCTGCAATAGGAATCCAGTGATTAGATTGTGGACAAATATATCAAGGGCACTCGAAAACAAAGGATCCAACTTTATCGAGTCGTGAAAGCACGACAACTCCTGAACCAAGGCAAGTGGCTCACCCGGGGCCAAATTCAACATAAATTTCCTCATCTGATGGGGGAACTAAACTCAATGGATAACATTTCTTCTTAAGGAGGAAGGATTGATCCAGGTGGATATCGTTGGCCACCCACCTTTTCGAACTCGATGAAAACAATTTTTTGGCAATTTTGGTAATTTACTTCTTCTAGCAATTTTTAACTTCTGGGGCCATTTTGGGGGTCTAAATGAAGGTTTTTTGGGATTGATCTTCTCAATGATAGACAAAGGCTTTGATTGAGCCCCAAAAATGAATCTCCTCGATGATACCTTTCCAACGGGCTATCGTTCTCCTAAAATGAAGATCGTATGAAAAAGTTACAACCCCAGGAAGTTGATGTACTAACTTACCCAAAGAGGGCCCACATGAATTTTGGCGCTTCATCTCCTAGGGTTAGGATTTTGGATGGTTACGGTTTTTAACATTCTTGTTTATTGTAAAAATACCTTCAGAGGATAATTTTAATCATCTTCTTGTGAATGAGCACAGTCGTCACATCTCTTCTCAGAGATAAGTTGTCACCATTCCAACAAGCTTGTTTTCCGCTGCATTTTACAGTTTCATCTTATTTCCTTATTGAATAGAAAACCAGTTTTATTGTATCTCTGTTATTATGTGTTAATCATATTTTAATAATCTATGTTCATTTCATTTTTCTCATAAAATATGGATCAATTACAATACAAATCCATCTCATATATAGTAATCATGGCTACATGAACAATGTGTATGCCAATATAAAGTGTATCAATAAAAAATACACAACGGATCTACATCTCAAAATAATCAAGAGATATAAAATGTCATAGGAATCTTCAAGAGTCATCAACACCTGTGGTTGGAGATGATAACCTCATAACTCAAGCAACAACTTCAAGATATTCAAAACTCAAGTAGGAGTACAATAAGGGTGTAAGACTCACTACTATGAGGTCTTTGACATTCCTTCATGGAAATACTGGAGCACCTTGATTGTCATGCATAAAACTTCATTGATTCTAAATGTGAACTTGATAGAACTCTCGGGATGGCCAACTGTTATAGAAAAATTTTCCTCACCCTTTGCAATCTTGCACAGAAGGCCTTTTTCCATTTCCCTATGCATACGTTTCATCCCTTTTTGCAAATCTCATAGCTAAAAAATATATGTTTTCCACATGTACACACATTGCCTACTATAACACATGTGTATACGCAGGTTGCACCATTACATCCCATGTACATCAGGATTTGTGCCCAAAAATGAAAATTAGTGTCAGGTTTCCATGTCACGACAAGATATCTATGATACTTGGCCTTCCATATACTGGAAACGTTCTGACTCAGCCCTTCAGTTCCATTTGAAGGCTATAAATGGGCCAATTCTAAGCTATGGAAAAGAGGAGAAATAATTCAACTTTGAGAGAAAAGTTACTCTGGAGAAATTATTTAATTCATATTGAGTTTACATCCCTTTGTTCTTTATTTCTGAAGATAATTTTCAACCCCCAAGCTCTTCCTTTGTTGATTGAGAACTTTATTGTCTCTCTTCTATGAGCT
The DNA here is from genome assembly GCA_009831015.1 of Picea engelmannii. Classification (NCBI taxonomy): domain Eukaryota; kingdom Viridiplantae; phylum Streptophyta; class Pinopsida; order Pinales; family Pinaceae; genus Picea; species Picea engelmannii. The sequence goes on along the minus strand of ML781131.1, from coordinate 632,026 downwards.
TGCCTTTGGTGGAGGACCAGCTAGAAGGAGCTTAGTTTCTCGGTTATGAACCGTGCTGACGTGGAAGTATGCAACATTTTCACTTCTATTGATCATATATTAATAGCAATACTCCTTTCCCATCCAATTGATATCTTGAAAATATTTGAATTATTATTCCATGGGCGTATTTGTCATGTTTATTAATGGATTATGCTACTGAATGTGATAACATCATTTATTATCACCATATTATTTCTTTGCTTGGTTATTTAGGACTAGTTGTAGGTATATTGCTTTGGGTCAAGTGCTCAATGGTGGACTTCCTCAAATGTCTAGACGAGGTAGGCATTTCATGTTGTCTTGCTATCATATTTTTTTACATAACATACTTGAGAATAGAGTTGATTTCTGTAGTCTTTTCTGTCTATTTTGGTTTACCCTAGACATAGAGAGATTTTTGTCATAACAGAATTGACAACCATATTGGGGAATGGATCTTCTTTCTTAGGGTTTGGAGTGCTTTTCTCCATACATTTCTCTCCTTCCTATCTTGTTTCTTGTTGTATCATTTCTTGACAACCTCTGTTCACTCTGGGTATGAGTTTTTCATCCTTCTCCCTTGCCTGGCTTTGTTTTTGAAACATATATGCAGTTTTTGGCTTGACAATCGCATATATATGTGGGTTGTCCCTTTCCAAGCTACGTACATATGCTATGTTTCCTTGAACAATCATGTACATCAACCTCTTTTCCTTGTTTACTGGATATGGTGGTTGCTGGGTGGGAATTGATGTTTGTTGAGTCTTCCTGGGTCTCTATAGTGACTGTTAAGTGCCCATAGGATGACATCAAACCTGTCTGGGGTTGAATTTTTGGGCGGAGTCTTTCTCATCACCTTTTCATTTTGATTGTCCTTGTACATTGGGCTAGGTGTTTTTCTCCTTGGTATTTTTCTTGAGTTATCTCTTTCTATACATAGTAGAGTTTTATATATCAAGTTGTTGTTCAGTTCATGCATTTTCATTTTTCTTATATTCAAAACACTAAAATATTAATCATTTTGCATTTCTTGGAATTTTTTATCTTTTGAGTCTTTGTCATTAGCTTAGTGAATGTAAAGAAAGATTGCATTTTGACTTCATAATTGCAGAGTTAAAATTGAAATTGCATTTGTTATTAGAAGCATATATTTCATTGAAAATTGAAGTTAGGACTTTGCATTATATTCATATTTACTTTTCTTGTTGAGTCATAACATCACGAGTTTCACTACCATACCTTTTTGAGTCAACATGACCACTAAAATTAACGCTATAATTTAAAATTGATTAGTCACAATGTTATTTTCTAGGGTGCACAAACTAGCTTAGGATTTAGTGCCTTGGAATAGAATTTTGTGAGTAAATTTCTCCAAGGAAATTATCTCAACATATGTGTCTAACAAAGGGAGTGAAGAAATCCATTGTATAATTGGTAATATCAGGAGTCTTCGCTCACACTGGAGTTAATCATGAGGTCATGAGAGGTTGGTTGAAGGGATACCCCCATGATACCTTCTTAGCATCATATATATTTCTAGCGATCTATTATTATATAGGGATCTTGCTAGTGCCTTTACCTCCATGAGAGGTGGTACTTTCAAGGTTCAGGGCTTTACTACCCTGCACATACGGTGGACCTGACTTATGACTGCTCATTTGCACATTGATTATACATTGGTTTCTTAGTTGCTTGACTTATGTGCCACATAGGTTACTTGCAGGGGTTATTCTTCAGGTACCATGGGTCAGATAAGGGTCATACAACACACAACCTTTATGGAGGATTACCTATGTGGGGGGATCTCACCGATTGGTTGTTAAGCCCATGAGGGCCCTTATAATTGATTTTGTTACCTCCAATCTTTAGCAGGGAGTCTCATGCCCCTCTTGGGTGAGACATACCTTCTTTAGGGAGGGATGCCACTTTCAACCACTTTACCATGTTTGTGTGCATATTGGCCATTTGATTTTTGTTGTGCTCTTTGACTACTAGTTGGCCTTAGGAATTTTTATTGATTTTTCATTATCATGGATAGTGGAGTTCCTTTGGATCCCTCATTTACTTCTACCCCCACATGATTTTCACTCATTTCATGGGGGGAAATACATTTTTTTTTCATAATGGTATGCATAACTATGATGCTCAGTCCAAGACTTGGGTCTCTAGTCATTTTCCTCTTAATATGTCAAATGTGCCTTCAACTTTTCCATCCTCTCCCTCTCCCAATTATATGAATCCTAGCATTGGATCTGGGGGCACCATCGCCTCGTTGCCTACATCTTTGTTTGATATGATTCATGTCCCTCAACCAACCCTCATTATGGGAGTTTGGAACCTTCGCTCTTATGGATCCAGTCCTAGCTATGCTCTTTCAGGATCCAGTGCTCAAATGGGTTCTTATTCTACTTATTACACCCCATCCATGTATCCTTCGTCCTCCATCCTTGTTCCTTCGAATGCCTTTCCCATGACAGTTCCTCATATATCCCCGGGTATTTCATTCAGAGAGAATTTGTTTTACGGTTCAGGCTACCCTCTTCACGGAACCCCTTCACAAGGGGACAACATATATCCTCACTTGAATATTTCTTATCATACTTATGTCTCTTTGCAGACTTCAATGATCATGCTCATACACACCTCTTTGGATCAGTTAGGCAAAGGATACTACCTTTTCGGACAGGGACAAGGGGTAAACCAAGACCCTTCCTGGACTTCAATGTTTCAAAGCCAATCTTTCCCTAGACCCTAGTATCAAGTGCCAGAAATAAACGCTAGTTCAATCACTTCTAGTCATACTAGATCTCCATCACCAAATGTTGCGATTCATGTTGGAGATGGGTCAACAACCTCTACAATTCATGTTGACAACCCTCACCTAGCCACTACTACTGGGGGAATCACTCTAGTCGTCACAACTCATGTCAGTGTCACATCTCCAACCTATGTACATCATGTAGGAGATGACTCTCTCACCTCTTCCAGTCACGTTGAGAACATGCCACTAGTCATTGGGAATGATGTTGGGGGCATTGAGGATTTCCTAGATGCCTTAGATGTAAGCACAATTCCTTTACAGGACTTGCGAAGGAGATCACCTTACCCATTTGTGTCCAGCTACTTCTAAAATATTAGAAGCGTGGTTCTCACTCGAGGGCCCTTTGGGTTATGAAGTGTATATGGTTTCCCCACATCTCGTGTCTTATTTGATTGACATGATAGTAATGTCGCTGCAATACTCTCCTGACCACACCCCTCTTGTCGAGGGTTATGTGTCCCCTATCTCTGTTATTGCGCATCGTCTTCAACCTAGAATTGAAGAAGTGGTTGTACCAGTGCAATATTTGGTCAATCCTACTCTCCTTGTAGAGGGAGATGCATCCTTCAACCATTTCTTCAACATTCATGATAACTCTTCTTTTGAACAAGAGAGAGTTTTTCTCTCCCCGAGTACTTCCCCTCCAAGTCCTGAAGAGGCTCCCTTTTATTGGGATGCGCTTGTGGGGTATCCAATGTCCCCCACCCCTTGTCTTTTCTAGTAAGAGACATCATCCAATATATCACAGAGACGATAACCTCCACTAGCACTCTATCCTCCTCTACTTGGAGAGCTTTGGGTTTTCCCAAGATTATTTCGATTATTCGTAAGATACTGACATTCCACAGAAGTGCAGCACGGGAGCCTTGTCCTCTCCCATGACATACCACCTAGAAACCTCTTAGTGACTCTGAGTTAATATGTTTTTCGACTCTTCTAAAAATAGAAAATATTTCTAAGTGATTTTTTCCTTTCACACTCATTATGTTGGACTTGAAAGGTTGTGAGTCTTAGTTAATTTCTTTTCTAAATTGTTTTCAAAAAGAAAAAAAATTGTCGAGTGAACTTGTCTCTTTCACACCCGTAAATTGGATTTGAAAGAACATATATTTGGCACAAGTTTATCCCTTTTTCACACCAAGTAGACTAAATGTCATGAAAAAGGACATTTTTTGGCATTAATTTGTGATTGCATCTCATTGCCTTGCTTGCAGTATTGAACCTATAGTCGGTTCTGTATTTGCGTTATAAACTATTTTCCTCAACAATTTTTGCATCCTCAACCAAGCATATCCTTGTTTATATCCTTCACAATTTGACACCCTATACCCAGAAGGGAACATTCCCATGAGTTTCCATCTCCCACATGCATCTCCTTGCATTGAGCATAGGTATGTTCGACTGTTGGAACTAGTTTTCCTTACTTGCGACACTCGTTTTCTCCTATGTATCATAACTTTCATTTGTCTATGAAAAAAAAAAAAAACATGGGTGGGAAGTGAGTATTATCTTATATTGGCAGTAGTCATGTCGACTTTGAGAAAATCATAAAGTTATGGAGTCCATTTGTCATCATAATTTTGGGTTTAGCATGGCCTTAGGAAGTTGATCTCATTACAGAGTCTTCTCTATCGACTAGTTACTCTTCCAGTCCCTATGAAGAATTTCATTTGATGCCTCCTGCATCTCATGGTTTCATCATTGAGTCTATGCTGCCAGAGTCTTCCATATGTCTCATGCTCTTGTTCAAAGGAGTTCTATCAACTTGTGTCATCCATACCCTCAGTTTGTCTTAGAATCACATGCTACTATAGTCCTATCACGCACCCTGGTCCTACTTTCATCATTGGTAGGTAACCTTGAACCCAACAGTCGACATTTCATCATTGGTCATTGAATGGGTGGTTTCCCTTGTGTTAGACGGCGAGACATATATTCACACATTGGGATTCATGCAGTGTCTTGGATGACATTAGACTTATTGGTGGTCTCCTTTCTTTTGTCAACAATTTTTTTTATTGGCTGCTATTTAGAGGGTATTTTTCATATACCTCTTACACTTGGCACACGCGAAAGACGCACAGGGTCGTCGGTTCATGAAAATGTTCTTTGTCTGATTTCCTCCAAATCATGAAGCTCCTACTTTATACCTTGTGTTGAATGATGAGAGATGCCTTAATGCTCTCCTTTCCCTTCCATCAACTTCAGATCATCTATTCTGGAAACGATACCTAGATTCCTATGAGTACCTTGAGTATTGCAATCATTAGTGGCAGGTTCTCTCACCATCGACAGTTGGGAATACATCAATGTCTCATGATCAATGGATTCTTTAGGTGTTTGACACCGAATCCTTTATTCAAACTTGTAAGAATGTACTCAGTTCCTTGATACCTACTTTCATTATCAGTAGGTTGTCTCGCATTTGTTAATGGTACACCTCAATGACCGGTAATCAAACGATGTCTCATTATGTTCGACCTCAACACCTTTATTCACATGATGTAGACTTGCACCCTTGGCGAATTGTGTAGAAGACTTTAAGACACCAGTATGTGGCTGCAACTTTCTTGAGATGTTGCTTCTTTTTCATTGGACCAATACCTATATGACTTTAGTGAGCATGGGAGATTAGATTGTACTCCATTGTATAACATATATATTTAGATTGATTTTGAGATTGGTTCCACTGGTCCTTGTTCATGATTGTGACAACCTTTGGCATGTAACCACATTTTTATTTTCCTATTCATGGTGAAAAACAATTGTTTGGTATATTTTCACATGGATCTGTAGTGTAATTCAAATTGGCAGCCATGTATGCAAAGTTAGTGAAAAATTTAATGAGCAACTATTTATTCTAGTCGGTTCCCCATCACTCCACTTCTGGGTTGTTTATAATGTATTTCGGCCATCGTAGATACTCCTCTGACCTCACACATTATGGGGATCTGTTATAGAAATATTTTCCTCACCCTTTGTAATATTGCACAACAGGCCTTTTTCCATTTCCCTATGCAGACTTTTCATCCATTTTTACAAATCCCAGAGCTAAAAAATATATTTTTTCCACATGTACGCACCTTGCCTACTATACAGCATGTGTATATGCAGGATTCACCACTACATCCTGTGTACATCGAGATTTGTGCCCAAAAATGAAAATTGGTGTCAGGTTTCCATGTCACGATAGGAGAGCTATGATCCTTGGCCTTCCATATACTAGAAATGTTCTGAATCGACCCTTTAGTTCCATTTGAAGGATATAAATGGGACAATTCCAAGATATGGAAAAGAGGAGAAAGAATTCAACTTTGAGAGGAAATTTACTCTGGAGAAATTATTTACTTCATATTGAGTATGAATCCCTTTGTCCCTTAAGTCTGAAAACAATGTTCAACCCCCAAGATCTTCCCTTATTGATTGAGAACTTTATTGTCTCTCTTCTATGAGCTTGCCTTTGGTGGAGGATTGAAGTTGTGGAGGCCCAGTTGGAAGGAACTTAGTTTCTTGGTTCCGAATTGTACCGACACAGAATTCTATAACATTTTCACTTCTGCTAATCATATTAATAGAAATACTCTTTTCCCGTCCAATTGATATCTTGCAAATATTTGAATTATTATTCCATGGGTGTATTTGTCATATTTATTAATGGATTATGCTATTGAATGTGCTGACATAATTTATTTTCAACATATGCTTGCTTTTCTTGGTTGTTGAGAACTAGTTGCAAGTATATTTCTTTGGGTCAAGTGCTCAACGATGGACTTCATCAAACGTCTGGAAGAGGTAGGCCTTTCATATTGTCTTCCTAGCATATTTGTTTACATAACATACTTGAGAACATAGTTGATTTCTGCAGTCATTTCCATTTGTTGTGGTTTACCCTAGCCATAGAGATATTTTCCTCATAACACCAACTCATGAAGGTCAAGAGACTAACTGTAGAATGGCTGACTCAAGTTGGAAAAAATACCTTGGAAAAAAGAACGACAAAATAATGAGACTTGAGAAGCATATTATTGACATAATTATGTGACACGGGAGACATATTATTGTAATGAGAAAAAATTTCTAAGGTCATACTAGATCTCAATGCTTGCAAAAAAAATGGAAGGATGTGCTTTGTCCAACGATGAATATCTTCATTCCGATAAAAGAGAATGTATATATCATCCCCTCTTTTTGGAATATTTGATTTTTTTTTCTTTTTAAAATATTTAGTGAGCTTTTAAAAGAATAAAAGAATGATACATTACAAAGGAGGAATGAGTTTTGTGGGAAAGCAAATGGGTTCCAAGCACATTTGACATACTCATGTTCATTTCTAGGAGACATGTGTAGGATAAGGATACTTGGGAAAATTTCTCCATGGGTCAAGGTGTCAAACCGCAAGGGAAACAATTCTATAGGGACTGCACCTAAGGAATGATCTAAAGGTTCAGTAATAGAAAAATGAATCTGACATTAGGCCAAAGACGCAAGGATGATATATGAGATGTGATTACAACATGAAGCAACAAGACTCCTTCCATGTAAATTTTTATGAGCCCAGATAAGGTAATCACAATTGTTTTTAAATTTTTAAAGAGATTAAAAAACACTAAAAGAAGACTCCAAAGTGATATTTTTGTAAGGTTAGTCTCTAGGGCCCGAAAAAGAATAAAATCATACCAAGGAGAACTCTTCTGGTCACTAGGTCTAGAGTATTCCTTTTTCATAATTAGTCCAATCATTTTGGAAAAGGGTTAAACTTATAGCAAAAGGACGTCTCTTCAAAATCATTTTAACAAGTCTCACAGAGACAAGATCACTCAGTTATCTTTTCAATTTTAAGGAGTCCGAAAAGAGATTAACTATCGACTCACCGCATTTTTCGTAATTTAGTCCCGTGAGCCCGAAAAAGTATAAAACATAACTTATGATCTCTCGGCGAGACATGTATCCCAACACGTACCTTTTTCCTAGGTAATCTATTGGCCAGGAAAAGGGTTAAACTTATGCCAAATAGATATTCCTTCTAGACAGATTAACGAGTTTGAAAGGAACAAGGTCACTCAATGATATTTTCTTGTTTAGGGAGTCTGAAAATGGCTTAAAGAAGACTCCAAGGGGTTTTCTTCTTCATAGATAACCTCCAAGGCCCGAAAAAGATATAAACAAAAACAAGGGAGAATAGCTCTTTTTCACAAATTTAGTCTCTCAGGCCCGAAAAAAAGTTAAACTTGCGCATGGGTATACTCTCCTAGTGAATCGTAGCTCCTAGGGAATACCTTTTTCATAAACATAGCCATCCAGACAAAAAATGGGTGAACCATCACTGGACAAATGTCCCTTCAAATTTTAGTTTGACGAGCATGAAGGGAAACAATATCACTTGACAATGTTTTCAATTTTAGAGAGTATTATAAGGGCTTAAAGAAGACTCCAGTGGGGATCCTTTTATTATTTAGTCTGAACAAGATCGAAAATGATAAATAATTTCTCGTTATATGTCACTTTTAAATTTTAAGCAAGCTTCAAAACAAATAAACCATGCTCTTAGGGAGTCCCTCGGATATAGGCCAGAAAAATATGAAGAACGAGGCTTCAACATGAAGTCATGGGAGGACTAAAAGGACTCCCGAGCCTATGGAATATTCACAACATGGATGCCAAAATGCAGCAAAGGATCTACCTAGGGCATCCTTGTAGAGGGAGGCTCTACCACCTAACTACGATGCTTCTAAAGAAACATAGAAAGTTTTGTCTTGCACTTCGGTGGGATCGATCCTATGGAAGATGCAAGGTGATGGGAACCTAACCTATATGAAAGTGTCAAAAATACAACTTCACCACAAGATGATGTGAGTGTATCCTATCTCATAAAAACACCAAACCGAAAGAAAATTTCATGAGAACAACCTAAATATCCCCCAAAAAGAGACCAAAGCACCCACCAAGCCAAAAATAGGGGAAAAGATGACCAAATTGGGGGAAAAAGAGACAAAAAAAATATAAATAGAGGTATATACCTCATTTTAACCATTGGAATTTGGAAAATAGCTAAAAAGTGAAAAAACCCTCTTCCATAAAACACAAATTCAAGGAGTTATGTGGATGAAAAGACTTTAAACTTGAACCAAGTAAGTACACATGCCCTCCTCCAATAAATCATTTCACCATTTTTTTCTTTTATTTTTGTTTAAAGGGTGTGTGCCCTAAAAAATAAGTGAGGTCTATGTGTACACAAGATTTTAGTGCAGCAGGATGTGTACATTAACCAAAAAGTTGTTTTTTGAAGAAAATCTCAGCAGTATCATTGGAAATGGATGAAAACAGATGGGAAAATGTCTTGGATTCATAGATGTGACATTTTTGGATTATAAATGGCCAGGTGGATAGCCATGGCCACCCACCTATTCAACTGGCTCAAAAACAATCTTCCACCTTTGCATTTGTTGGACTAGTTTTCGAGTCCCAAACTTCCATGGCCATGTTGAGGCTCTAAACAACGTTTTTAGGGCTCTCCACAGTCACATTGTACGATTTAGCTAGAGCCTGATAGAAACATGTGTAGTACTTGAATAAACCTTTCAAAAAAGATATTTTTCTCCCCAAACGGAGATTGTATTCCAAAGTTACGCCCGCGAGAAGTTGATACACCAAACTACCCAGAACGGGGTCCACAAAACTGTTGGCTTTTCATCTTCCGGGGTTAGGATTTTGGATTTTTTTTATGTTAAAAAGGACTTGGAGCCTCATTGTAAAAATGATCTTCTTGCGAATGAGAGTAGCCATCACATATCTTCTCATATATAAGATGCCACAATTCTGGTGAGCCTTTCACTCTGTATTTCTACAGTTTTGTACATTTTGCTCATTAATAGAAATTGTGTATTACTGTATATTTGTTCCTATTGTTATATTTTCAATATATATCTATTATATTATTTCCTCTCTTTCAATATATATATATATATATTTGTTTTATATCTCTACTCTCATTTCTTGCTGAAAATAATCCGGATCAGTGGTATCAGAGCAGGCTGCTCTTGATTGTTTTTCAGTGCATGTCCCCGACAAGGTCCAAGTATAGAAATTTCAGTATCGAGCTTGTCTCTCTTGAAGAAAATATCTCTTGAACGCCCAAGAAACCCTCCATGGAGGAAGAAAATAAAAATGACTAAGAAAATATTTTATTCAGTTGTTTCTTGATCAAGATCTCACACGACAAAGGGATGAAATGATGAAAAATTTTTCCCACATCCTTCAACACATGTAGATAGAAGTAGGTGCATCTTCATCAAGTGGCCACTTTGGAGGAACCTCACATTTCAAGGTACAAATTAATTTTTATATTCCCGTATTTGAAGGACAGATAGATGCAGTTTCCATAGAAAAATGGTTAAATCTGCTAGAAGGTTATTTCTCTGTTGACATTTTTTTCGATAGGGAAATGATCACCTTCTCACTCCTTAAGGATCTCCCCCATGTCAAACATTGGTGGGAAACTTACTGGGAGAAAATTTTCATAGAGGAGTCGGGAATATATGGGGTCGAGCCCACTTGGTATTTTTTGATGCAGGAGTATCATTGGCAAGCACGCGGAGCAAGACCTATGAACGTCTCGAAATCTGTACGAGACCTCAACGTTGGCAGTTTTAGTCAATATTTTGAAATCCTCTTTAACTCAGCATCGCAAAATTTTTGAGGAACGATTGAGAAATCACGAGTGAAGTGGGAGTTTCCACTCCGTCGCTAGAGTATGACCGCACTAGGATAGTTGTCAAGATAAGTTTCGATGTAGACAAGTAGCAGGGGGAACCCTAAAATCCCTCAAGGATAAATAGAGGTTTTGTACACCCGAATGAGGATGTTTGGAAGTAGTTAGAAAGTAGTAAGGGAAAGTGAGAAAGGAGTTAGGAGGACATTTCTGAGTTTTTTTCAATTTTTGGTTTTCATTTACAGTTGTAACCACGTTTCACTTATGAATATAAAAGAGGAAAATTGATCCAATGCATGGTGTAGACATTGTTTGCAATTCCCTGTTATTTTTTTTTCATGAATGAATGAATGAATGAATTTCGTTATGAACATATGGAACTGTGAATGTTAGGATAAGTTTCAATTGTTTCTCTTCTGACGAGTGGTGCAAAGTGTGCACACAGAATGCAAGGAGTGCGTTGATAGAATCTGTTTTGGTTCTGAAGCTCAGAAGAAATAGCATGAAACTTTTCCCATTGCAAGGAGTGCAAAGAGACTGGTGCAAGGCGTGCACATTCATTTGCAATAATTTGAACCTTGCGTAAAGATCTGGTGCAATTAGTGCATAGATTTGAGATTAGACTAAGTGTCAAAGAGACTTGTGAGAAGTTAAAGAAACAGTAAAGGAGAACGCCAGGAGGATGGGAGAAATTTCTCTTCGAGAAATAACTTGGATCTAAGTTGTCGAAATTCCTGAACGCAAGGAATGCCCGAGAAGTTGAGACCTTCATGAGACAAAGCTCAGGAGGGGAACCGAAAACAACCATTATATTGGTTTCAGAAGTGATCTGGACCATGAGATTAACGTCTAGTGACTAGAGGAAGCACAGGGAGAAGATCATATCTGGACCATTAGATATGAGTGCATGGATCAACAACCATTGGATCCAGAGAAAAGTGCACGGGATTTAACCCTTGAAAGTGTATAGGGCGAGCAAACTCGTGAACCCCAAGTTTGTGAAATGATCACAACCGTTGATCAAAGGAAAGAGTGGGTCGTAGATCTGGTCCTAAGAATTTTGTGAGTTCGAATATCGGAAGAAGAGAGGGGAGAGGTCCTCCAACTTCATGAAAAACGATGTCCCAAGTTCTAGAAAGAGAAGAAGAGAATGTCGGGTCACACAGATTGTGGACCATTGATCTGACGTAAGGAGAGCCTAGATTTTAGATTTTAGAAATCAGGAAGGAGAGTGAATCAAACCCTCTAGGGATGTGAAATGTGAAATCATGTAGTGTTGAGAGGTTGGCCCCATGTCACAGTGAGGGGTCACATCGCAAAAGGTTAAGGGAGGAACTAGCATGCGCTAGGTTCCACTTCAGGATTTCGGGAGTCGGAGAGTCAGGGTTGGAGTAGGTGAAAACACCTGACATGTGAAGTTGTGAAGTGCCTGTTGGTCAGGTGAACGGTCACATCTGTGGTCACGGAAAGGAAGGCACTTAGCATGGGAAAATAAACGCCCGTTTCACATGGAATTTGGACAATGTTCAAGAGAGAACCTGCAGGTCTCAGACGACCTATGCATTTGGATAAAGGACCTATGTAAGTGGGTTTGGAGTCTGGCAGATACCCAAAGAGTCTATCTGACTCAGTTTCTTGATAAATCCTAGACTGGGAGATCGCACAACCCTTAGGAGATAAGCGGGGTCTACATCATTTGTTTATGGATGTGGTCAAGAAACAATATTACCCTATTGGTAACTATGACGAATAGTACCTGAGATGGACCACACTGCATCAAGAGAGGGGCCAAGCAGTGTCAGATTTCAACAATACCTTCCGTAACTTGAGCACCAAGTTGGGTGTCAAATATTCTATGAAGAATTTGGTTATGAAATATCTTGTTGTTGTACATAGATACATCCAAACTGAAATGGATTTTATGTACATATCATCACTGGGTGATTCTTATCGATATGTTGTTAAAATCGAGTAGAAATTTAAGCACCAGAACAAGCAAGAGTTCAGTTCTGAAAATACGCAACAACCAAAGAATGGTAATGATGGCACTAACAACTAGCCTTTAGAAAACCAGTCCAAGCCACATGAAAACAAGGGTAACAGAAAGATGATGAAGGACACTAGAAAATGGTGCAATTTCCACAAAATCCCCTGGAACAACACCGATGAATGTTTCTCAAAACAATCATTAGTGGCCGAGATCAAAGACAAGGAGACGAACACCGATTTGGAATATGATTCATAAAATACTAATAGAAGACAGATCATTGGCGCAGACCCCACTACTATTGTTGCAACCACAACAATTCAACTAGAAGAACCAACATATATTGAAGAGGGGGAGTGACGTTTTCATTCACAGATGTGGGTGAAGGGGACCCCACTTCATTTTATTGTTGATAGTAGAAGGATAAATAACCTCATCTCAGTAGAGGTCATCAAATAGTTGGGATTTTCGACAAAACCACACTTGCAACGATACAACATTATGTGGCTTTGTATCGACTAGTAGTGTCAATTTCCATACAACATCTAGCCCTTCAAGGATGAGGTATTATGTGATGTTTCCCTACTAGATGTATGTGATGTTTTCTTAGGCTAGCCATATATGTGGAAGCACCATGTTGTTTATAAGTATCGACCCCATGGGGTGATTGTTACTCTCAGGGTCATCTCTACAGAATACCAGAGGCAGTTCCAACTATTGTCCCACCTAAATAGTGTTGCAAGGTAGTAAATCATACTACAAAATTCAGCTTCTTCACAATCTATTCAAAAGGTGAACAAAAGGAAATTGCAACCACTACAGCCTTGTCCCAAGCACCTTTTATCCAATAGAAGCAGGTTGACAAGGTTGCAACAAAGTACAAATATTCCTTATGCACAAAGTCATCTCATGTAGCTTGACTAGTTGAATATACTCAACCCAGCTAGCAACATGTTTGTGACAGCCTTCAACAAACTAAGAAACACAACTTCTCTAGCAAGGAAAGTAGCTAACCAAGGTTCAGGTTCAACAAATGCTTCCCCCTCCCCTTAGGTAACTCAACACAATGGATACCATTGATTCCTAAGGAGAAAGGATTCATCCAGGTTGTTATCAGTGGCCACCCACCTATTCCATTGGCTTGAAAAAGAGTCTTCCACCTTGGTAGTTGTTTTTTCTAGTTTTTCGGGTCTGAAACTTCAAGGGCCATTTTGAGGCTCTAAACAACGTTTTTAGGGATCTCCATAGTCACACTAAAACATTTATATAGAGGGAGATGACAACATGTGTAGTCCTTGGATATACCTTTCCAATGAGATATTGTGCACCCAAAACAAAGATCGTATGCCAAAGTTACATCCTCGAGAATTTGATACACCAAATTACCTAAAAGGGGGTCCACAAAACTCTTGGATTTTCATCTTCAAGGATTAGGGTTTTGGATTTTATTTATGTTAAAAATTCCTTGGAGCCTCATTACAAAAATCAACTTCTTTCAAAAGCGAGTAGCCATCACATCTCTTCTCATAGATAAGCTGACAACATTCTAGTGATTCTTTCACTCTATATATCTATAGTTTTGTACATTTCACTCATTAATAGAAATTGTGTATTATTGTATATCTGTGCTTATTGTTATATTTATGATATATCTATGTTATATTATTTTTTCTCTTTCAATACCTCTTTATATTTTTGTGTTATATCTTCTCTCTCATTTTGTGCTGAAAATAATCCGGATCAATAACAGACACATACCTTGTGATGGTATGTGGTGATATTGGTACATTCTTGGTAGAGGCATGTGGTGGTGATATTGAGAATATGGTTTGAGATATTCTCTTGCTGATATTGACATGAGTTGCATGTGGTTGGGAGTGGATCTTGTTTTGTGGATGAGACAATGAAAGTAGCAGTGAAAATGACAATGACAAGTTGGATACAATGAGAGTTTGATAGTGATAGAGTGACAATGGAAGTATTAGTGGTTTTGGCACTTATGTTTCAAGGTGGTTGGATGGGGAAATGAAAGGGGGTTGTATCCTCATTCCAATTGGAGCCGTAGATTTAGGGTGTTGGAGCTTCATTTATTTTGGAGCCTGAGAACTAGGTGGTTGTAGCCACCTTTCGTTTGGAGCCAGAGAACATAGAGGGTTGTAGCCTCCTTTTGGTTGGAGCCAAATAATCAAGGAGTTGTAGCTTCCTTTACGTTGGAGGCTGAGAAACTAGGGGTTTGTAGCGTCCTTCCAATTGCAGCTAGAGAATGGGAAGTGTGTACTTCCTATGAATGTGTTTATTATGAAATATAAGAAAATCATTCTGTGGTTTTCTCACGCATTGGGTTTCCACATAAATACTGGTGTAATGTGTGTTTGTGGATGTGTCTATGATTGTTTATTATGTACTGATGAATGATGATTCTTATGATGAACTAATGTATTTCTTATTAATAATAAACCAATGATATATTTTTCATAAGGTTAATGGAATGCATATTGGTATTGATCATAATAAAAGTGTTCATATTGATTCACCCCCTCCACTTCTCATTATTCCAACAACTTTGTTGTTTGAGGTCTTTCTAGCAAGAAAATTCACGACACCAATACACTTGGGCTGAGAAAACCCTAGGATGGTTAAATCATGGGATCCTCTTACGATGTCTATGAAAAGAAGCCATCCATTGAAAATGGCCTAGAATGGAGTCAAAAGATGGTGATCTCCCTTGGAATTTTATTTTATTTTTGTGCCCACAACCAAAACAAATTCTACTTGAAAATCATCCACTCTTGAGGCCTATAAAAGGTTTTAAAGATTAAAATGTGAAGGCTATAAACATATCACACTTGCCATTGCTATAATTCACTGATGAAGTCAAGGATGAGTCCTTGGTATGTTTCAATACCATATCTCTGTAACACTTGGAGAAAAAATTCATTGTGGCCATGCTTTCGAAAAAATCCAGAATTGTTCGCACAAAAAAGAGACCCTTATGGAGACTAGAAACTGGCCTCATCATGATACATTTTATTTCTTTCTTGATCCAATATTCTAAAATAATTTAATGAAAATGTGATTAGATGTATTTACTTAAAAATAAAATTCCAATTGTTGCATCTGTAACGGTCATATACAAGCGTTAAAACTCAAAGTCCATGGTGTTAATCCACTTTTTCATTTAAAGACTCAGAAGGGAATGAAAATTTTATGTAATATTGGTAATAATATTTTTCAAGGATGCTCTTAAGAGATGTCATCTTCACTCATTAATGTTTTTTCACCTTATGAAGGACATGAAATATCAAGCCTGGTGGCCACTTCTGTCGATTTCTAGTTTTTCATAATATTGTTGTAAAAGTGTATAGGGAGAACCAATAGTCCTTTTGTTGGCATGTTTTTCAGACAGAGGCAGAGTATTTGTGTTTTTCATTGATGGAAAAGATCAATACCAACAACGCAATGATGATTGCATGGAAATATCAGAAGCAAAAACTCCAGGAGTCAAGGAAGCAACTCACAACAAGAATGCTGAAACGGTGAAATGAAAAACACCGAAATAAGTTGATCTGACTCCATTTCGGAGTTTCGGATACCGGGATTTGGAGGTGTCAAGGAAACTCACGAGAATAATGTTGAAACGCTGAAATACGTTGATCTGACTCCATTTCGAAGTTTCAGATACCGAGAGTTGGAGATGTCAAGGACACTCATGACAAGAATGCCTAAATGATGAAATGTGAAACGCTGAAATACATTGACCTGACTCCATTTTGGAGTTTCAGATACCGGGATTTGGAGGAGTCAAGGAAGCAACTCATGACAGGAACTCGCGATACGAGAAATCAAAAAAATATTTGGACCGTCGAACCATCAAGATTGTGGACTGTTGATCTGACTCCATTTCGGAGTTTCGGATACCGGGAGTTGGAGGATTCAATATTCGAGACTCTTCATCATAGGAGTCCCAAATTTTTGAAATGCGAAATGCCGGTCATTTCAGGGTTTGTGACTTGGAGTGTTGAGATACTTCTCCACGGGAATGAGGAAATGTAGGAATTCCAAAATGCAAAATCGCAAAATAACTTTATGTTTAAACGATTGGTCACAACTGTGGGCATGTGAATGAAGGATCTTGCAAGTTGCAAGGCTCCATTTCATGATCGGGAGTTGGAAGAGTCAGAGTGACTCGCAACAAATTCGTGAAACGCGAAATTGTGAAATGCAGTTTCGAATAAGGTTGTGGTCACAACCAGTGGTCACATCTGCGGAAGATGGAGGAAGGAACTAGTGCAACCAAGCTCCATTTCAGAGATTGCGACTTGGAGATTTGAGATACCTCATCCCTAGATCCATGAAATGTGAGTCACAAAATCTCCTTCTGAACAGGCATGTGGTCACTGCCTGAGGCCACATGTGAAAGGAAAGGTGAAAGGTACCAAAGGCACAAGGCTCAATAGGTTCACAGTGTAACTGCTAGAAACGACTGATGGTTTCTGTCAGATGACTCGAAGAGACTTCAGAGTGATTGCCAGAGAAGATGAAGAATCTCGAGGCATCTTCCAGTGGCATGAATATTGTTCATAGAGGCTATTGACATATGTAATACCATTGGAGCCTAGAAGTGCAACAGAGGGAATGAGATCGAGTGTGACAGAGAAGACAAAGAGTCTCGACTATTGGAGAGGCTAAGAAATCTCGTCATAACACCCAGTGATGATGGATGCATGGGTTTAACTGCCATAGAAGAAAAAGAGTTGCAATGATGATCAAGAAGAGCACTCAACATCGGGAGAGCATGCAGAAGAATTCTTAATAGAGGATGTAGAAGATGCACATAGAGAATAAAAACGTAGAATAGAGAAGAGATTGGGTGTTGTTGAGAGTGATTCAGGTGTGTAGAAGGAGGCAGAGTGTAGCAGCCGAAATTCACAGAAGAGGAATGGTACATAGAAGGGACATGGAGCACAAAGCATAAAAGGAAGAATAACTTAAAGAATAAGGAAGGGGTGCAGGAACACACTGATGCAGGTAGAGCAGAGCAGTGTAGCAGAACAGTGGTGAGACTAGTAAGCCATTGATAAATATTGTATCACTATGATAAATTTTTAGATATCAAACTTTATATTTCAGGGTGGTAGGGAGGTGCTAGGGAGGACTGTTGTCCTCAAAGGTTCAAGTGGGTGCTTGAACACAGGGAGTTGTAGCTTCGATCTGGTTGCAACCAGAGAAACCAAGGTGGCAGGGTGGTGCAAGGGATAACTGTTGTTGTTTGTTTTACAGGTTGGTGCCTGTGTGACTGGAAGTTGGTACTTCCATCCAGTTGGTGCTGGAACACTTAGGGAGTTGTTGCTTCCTTCTAGTGGGTTCTAGAGAAGCCAGGGAGTTGGTGCTTCTTTCTAGTGGGTGTTAGAGAAACCAAGGAGTTGGTGCTTCCTTCTAGTGGGTGATAGAGAAACCATGGAGTTGGTGCTTCCTTCTAGTGGGTGCTAGAGAAACTAGGGAGTTGGTGCTTCCTTCTAGTAGGTGCTAGAGAAAACAAAGAGTTGGTGCTCTCAACAAGTTGCAGCTTGCAAAACAGAGGTTGTAGCCTCACAATGAGTTGGATCTCATATGTATGATAATGTACAGAATGTAAAGATTACTTATCATATAAAGAATAAGAGGTTTTTACCCTTTATGGGTTTCCTCAGGAAATATCTATCTCTGTGTATCTCATATGTGTGAATGATGTTGAATGTTCTATTGCTTACTTCCTTTCATTATTGTGATTTTCATTGAGTGCTATGTAAAGA
>ML781131.1:587708-613685 GCA_009831015.1 Picea engelmannii | reverse complement strand
TGGTATCAGAGAAAGTTTCTTTTATCTAAAGGTAGATCTGTAAGCTTAAACATGACAAGTCATGAAGGGACTTCAACCACTAAGCCTCCTCTATTTGATGGAACAAATTTTTCCTTCTAGAAGGCTAGAATGAGAACATAGCTAATGGCCTTAGGTGTTGATATTTGGGATGTAGTAGAGACTGGATACATAAAGCCTGTTGTGCTAGCTTCCAAGGATGATAAGTTAGAATTTATCTTTAATGCTAAGGGAATGAATGTTGTCTTGAATGGACTTGCAGAAGCTGAGTTTGTAAAGGTGATGTATCTTCAAATTGCCAAAGAAATATGGGATAAACATATTAGCAGCTATGAAGGAAATGAGAAAGTAAAAGATGCCAAACTTCAAACATTTAGGTTGAAGTTTGAACAACTAAAGATGAATGAAGATGAAATAGTTAGCAAGTATTTTTTAACAGTTGAAGAACTTGTGAATGCCATGAAGGGTCTTGGTGAGAAGATTGAAGAATCAATTTTAGTTTAGAAGATTTTAAGATCTTTGCTTGATAAATTTAATCCAAAAGTCTCTGCATCAAAAGAACTAAATGATCTTAAAAATATGTCCATTGATCAACTCCTAGGAACTTTAACTGCATATGAAATGAGAATCAACAAAGATAAATCCATTACTAGAGAAGCATCTTTTAAAGAAGACAAGAATATTGATTCATATTTAGATGATATTGAGGTAAAATTTGTGAGAAGATTAAAGAAAGGATCAAGAAAATACAAAGGTAAGCTTCCCTTCAAATGTTTCAATTGCGGTAAGATAGGTCATTTCTCAAATAAGTGTCCACACAAGAAGAAGGACCATAACTCTGAAGGTGAAGATAAGCACAAATCCAAAATATTTGATAATAAAAAAAAAGTTTATGTGTAAACAATGATGACTCCTCAGAAGACATCGATAGTGACTCTTCCTGTGAAGATAAGGTAAATGACTTCATGCTTATGGCCAAAGAGGATTATGATAATAAAAGCACAGGAAGTGATGATAATGATGAAGAAGCTGTGGTTGACTTGGAAAGAGAGTTGATCAGTGCTTTGGAAGAGATTGACAGACTCAAACTTAAGAAGAGAAAGAAAAAACAATTGTTGATACAGTTCAAGAAAGCCACTAAAAAACCTGATGAAGACTTTTCCCTGCTAAAAGTGGAATTAGAAGAGACATAGAAAATCAAGGACATTCTGAACCAACAGTTATCAGAGAAGAAAGCAAGGTGTGAAGCCTTAGAAGAAGAAGTAGTGAAAACCAGAAAAGAGATGGAGAAGTTTAAGGCATTGTATCACCAAACTTTGTCAAGTATTAAATCTTCAGAAGGATTAACCTCCATTCTAAATCAGCAAAGAAACCAAAAGTTGAAAGTTGGCTTGGGGTATGAAGAAGGATCAAGTAGTGATCATCCAAGTAATAAAGAACCTATCAAGTTTGTCAAATCCTCAAACATTGACAACAATCACTATGCATAACAAAGAAAGAGAATCAACCATCACGAAGGAATGAAGGAAAAAGTATCAGAACCGAACCTGTAGATTAGAGAAACTATCAGCATGGAAGAAATCGACTCATTTAAAGAAGACAATATTCTTCCAGGTATAAAGGATTTTTCTATGGATATTGTTTTATCTATTCTAACTTTGGTCACAAAGATATAAATTGTTCTTCAAGATTTAGATATGAGCAATCAAGTTTTTCAGGAAGATTGAGACAACCAAGCAACAAACAATCACAGACTATAAATCATGATGACTAGGAGAAGGACACAGGTGAAACACAATAACATTTATGATCATAACAATCATTATGATCTGTTATTTAGTAAACCAGAATGTTACAACTGCCATAATTATGGACATATAGCTATAGACTGTCGCTTAAGAAACTATAAGATAGATCTGAATACTGCTGCTGAAAATTTCAAGGTTTGGAAGAAGAAAGAAGCTGACCAATCTAGATTAGTGTTATCATCCCAAAGAGAAAATAATCCTTGGTATATTGACAGTGGATGTTCCAAACATATGACTAGAGACAAAAGTAAGTTTCTAACTCTAAGTGAAAGCAAATCAGGGAATGTAACTTTTGGAAATGATGCACTAGGAAAAATAAAAGGTAAAGGAATGGTAAGTTTGAGTAATAGAAAAGGAAAATCTCAAGACGTGTTGTTTGTAGATGGTATGAAACATAATCTACTAAGTGTCAGTCAAGTTTGTGACAAAGGATGTGAAGTTGTTTTTACTTATAAATATTGTAAAATAAATTCTTTGAGTTCAGTACAACTGGTTGCAAAAGGGATAAGAACAGAAAACAATGTCTATGTGTTAAAAGAATAAAAAGAAGAATGCCACTTAAGAAAATATGATGAAAGTTGGATGTGACATAGGAGACTTGGACACCTAAATTTTGATCGTATAATCAAGCTCAGAAACAATGGGGCAGTAAAAGATCTTTTGAAGATATCAAATCCATATGATTTTGTTTGTAAACCTTGCTAGATAAGAAAACTTACTCACACTCAGTTCAAATCTAAAAATTTCCTTCAACAGAAAAACCTCTCCAGTTAGTACATATGGATTTATGTGGACCATGAAGGAAACAAGGTACTAGAAAAGAAAATTATTTTATGTTTATTATTGATGATTATTCTAGACTAACATGGGTTTCTTTTTTGAAGGAAAAATCTGAAGAATTTGAAATTTTTTAAGTGTTTAAGGCTCTGACTGAGAATCAAACAGGAAAAAGATTAAAGGAAGTAAGGTATGATAGAGGAGGAGAGTTTAGTTCATGGAACTTCAAAGAGTTCTATGATAAACATGGGATCAAAAGAGAGTACACAATTCCAAGGAATCCACAACAAAATGGAGTTGTTGAGAGGCAGAATAGATCCGTACAACAAATGGCAAGATCAATGATGAATGAAAGGAACATACCTCAGACATATTGGGTGGAATAAATTCATACAATTGTTCATATCCTTAACAAACATCACCTTAGGCCACACAGTGACAAGACTCCTTATGAACTATGGTTTGAAAGACCTGCTTCAGTCAAGCATTTTAAAGTGTTTGGGAGTAAACGTTATATCAAGAACAATGATGAAAATATTGGCAAATATGATGACAGGTTTGATGAAGGTATCTTCTTGGGTTATGCTACAAACAGTAAAGGGTACATATGTTACAATAAGAGGCTACATAAACTAGTTGATTGTATAGACATAAAAGTTTTTGAAGAAATCCCAGTCAGAAATGTAAGCAGTGTTGAACCAAGCATAAGATATAGTTGAAGATGAAGATGAACAGGTCCAAGGATTAGAAAGAGAAGAATCTGAATTAGATGTAGATACAAATACTCAGGCTGACATAAATCAGTAAAAAGAAACAAACTCACCTCTTAGAATTGTTAGAAAGAATCATCCTGAAAATTAGATAATTGGGGATATAAATAAAGGAGTTTAGACAAGAAGGAAATTGATTAAAGACTCAGAACAATCTCATGTTGTTGTTTTTTCTATGACTGAACCTAAAAACATTTATGAAGCCAGCTAGCATGATGATTAGATTAGAGCTATGAATGAAGAGATTGATCATATTGAGAAGAAGAATACTTGGGAGCTGGTCCCTAGACCTGAAGATAAGAATGTAATAGGTTCCAAATGGGTGTTAAAAAATAAAATGAATTAAAAAGGACAAGTTGTTAGAAATAAATCCAGATTGGTCTGTAAAGGGTATGCACAAGTTGAACGTCAAGACTTTGATGAAACTTTTGCACCAATGGCAAGATTGGAAGCCATAAGAATGTTCCTTGCATATTCATGCCATAAGAACTTTAAAGTGTATCAGATGGATGTTAAGTCACATTTTCTTAATGGAGATCTAGAGGAAGAAGTATACATGGATCAACCTGAAGGATTATCATTGACAGATAATCCTAATTATGTTTGCAAGCTGAAGAAGGCCTTATATGGACTGAAACAAGCACCACAACCTCGGTATTATATACTGGACAAATTTTTACAAGCCAAAGGGTTCAAGAAAGGTACTATTGACAACAATCTCTACATTAAGTCTGAAGGTGATAATCTACTAGTTGTTTTGGTTTATTTAGATGATATTATTTTTGGTTGTACTAATGAATCATCTGTCCAGTGGTTTTCTAACTCTATGCAAACAGAGTTTGAGATGTCCATGATATGAGAACTGTCATATTTTCTTGGTTTACAAGTAAATCAGAGTTTTGCAGGAATATTTATCTCTCAAGAAAAATATTTGAAAGAGATGTTGAAGAAATTTCATATGGAGGATTCCTCTCCTATTAGTACACCTATGGTGGTTGGTTTCAAGCTCAGTAAATATGATATGTCACCTGATGTTGATCAAAGGACATACCAATCAATGATAGGCAGACTTTTGTACATCACATCATCCCGTCATGATATAATGCAAGTTGTTGGAATGGTAGATCATTATCAGTCTTCTCCTAAACAAAGTCACATGGTAGTTATCACAAGGATATTCAAATTCTTGAAGGGAACAATGACTTATGGTCTTTGGTGTCCCAGAAATTAGAATTTTCAGTTAACCTCTTATTCAGATGCAGATTGGGCAAACTGTGTTGATGAGATAAAAAGAACCAATGGAGGAGCATTCTTTCTGGGTGACTCATTAGTAGCATGGCTTAGTAAAAATCAAGGATCTATTTCCTTATCAACTACAGAAGCAGAGTAGATTGTTGTTGCTACTTTTTGCACTCAGATTTTGTGGATGATCCAAACTCTTGCAGATTTGAAGGTAAATTATACTGATCCGGTTAAAATTCACTGTGATAAAACCAATTCCATTAGTGTCTCCAAGAATCCTATTCTTCATTCCAAGACTAAGCATATTCCAATAAAATACCATTTTCTCAGAGAACACGTTACAAATAGAATTATTCAGTTGAATTATATTTCTTCCACAGAACATATTGTTGATATCTTTACTAAACTATTAGCAGTGACCCCTTTTGGATATCGTCATCAAAATTTGGGGGTTATAACTTCTTTCGTTTAAACTGGTCACCTGGTCAGTGGGACTACTTATTGAATATTTGTTGTATTTCTAAGTTGCTCATAGTTGACAGGGGGAGTATGTACTGCAATAGCTCAGGGGGAGTGTGTTTCTTCTTGAACGTTGATGTCAAAGGGGGAGAAAGTGTGGTAATTTCAAGGATGCTACAATGGTATAGTTGGATATTCTTCAAGGGGTTTTCATCAATGCCAAATGGGGAGATTGTTGGCATGTTTTTCAGACAGAGGTAGAGTATGCATGTTTTTCATTGATGGCAAAGATCAATACCAACAACACAACAATGATCACATGGAAATATTAGAATTAAAAACTCCAAGAGTCAAGGAATAAACTCATGACAAGAATGATGAAATTGTGAAATGCGAAACCACGACATTTTGGGGTTTCGGATACCGGGAGTTGGAGGTGTCGAGGACACTCACGAAAATAATGCCAAAATGGTGAAATGCGAAACGTTGAAATACGTTGATTTGAATCCATTTTGGAGTTTCGGATACTGGGAGTTAGAGGTGTAAAGGACACTCACGACAAGAATGCCGAAACGGAAAAATGCAAAACATCGAAATACATTGTTCTGACTCCATTTCGAAGTTTCGGATACCGAGAGTTGGAGGTGTCAAGGACACTCATGACAAGAATGTCGGAATGGAAAAATGAGAAATGTCGAAATACGTTGATCTCACTCCATTTTGGAGTTTCAGATACCGGGAGTAGGAGGAGTCAAGGAAGCAACTCATGGAAGGAACTTGTCATATGAGAAATCAAAAAAATATTTGGACCGTCAAATCATCAAGATTGTGGACCACTAATCTGACTCCATTTTGGAGTTTTGGATACTCAGAGTTGGAGGAGAAAAGAGTCGATACTCTTCATCACAGGAGTTTCGAAGTTGCGAAATGCGAAACACCGATCATTTCAGGGTTTGTGACTTGGAGTGTCGAGATACTTCTCCAGAAGAATGCCGAAATGTAGGAATTTCAAAATGATAAATCATGAAAGAACTTTATGGATAAACTATTGGTCACAACTGTGGGCATGCGAAGGAAGGATCTTACAAGTTGTAAGACTCCATTTCATGATCAGGAGTTGGAAGAGTCAGAGTAACTTGCAACAAATTTGCAAAATGCAAAATTGCAAAATGCAGTTTCGAATAAGGTTGTGGTCATAACCAATGGTCACATTTGTGGAAGATGGAGGAAGGAGATAGTGCAACCAAGCTCCATTTCAGATATCATAACTTGGAGAGTCGAGATACCTCATCCCCAGATCCACGAAATACGAGTCACAAAAAAAAATTATGAATAGTCATGTGGTCACCGACGAAGGCCACGTGTGAAAGGAAAGGTGAAAGGTGCCAAAGGAAGAAGGCTTAATAGGTTCACAGTGTAACTACTAGAACTGACTGATGGTTTCTGTCAGAGGACTCGAAGAGACTTTAGGGTGATCACCAGAGAGGATGAAGAGTCTCGAGGCATCTTCCAGTGGCATGAAGACTGTTCATAGAGGCTATTGACATATGTAAGACCGTTGGAGCTTGGAACTACAACAGAGGGAAAGAACTCAACTGTGACAGAGAAAACAAAGAGTCTCAACTAATGGAGAGGCTAAGGAATCTTGACATAACTCCCAGTGATGATGGACGCATGGGTTTAATCACCAAAGAAGCTGAAGAGTTGCAATGATGATCAGGCAGAGCACTCAACATGAGGAAAGCATGCAAAAGAATTGCGAATAGAGGATGTAGAAGATGCATAGAGAGAATAAAAGCGCAGAATAGAGAAGAGATTGGGTGTTGTTGCAAGTGATTCAGGTGTGTAGAAGGAGGCATAGTGTAGTAATTGAAATGCATAGAAGAGGAATGGTGCATAGAAGGGACATGGCGCACAAAGCATAAAGGAAGAAGAACATAAAGCATAAGGAATGGGTGCAGGAAGACACTGATGCAGGTAGAGAAGAGCAGTGTAGAAGAACAGTGATGAGACCGGTAAGCCATTAATAAATATTGTATCACTTTGATAAAATTATAGATAGAAAACCTTATATTTCAGGGTGGTAGGGAGGTGCTAGGGAGGACTGTTGTCCTCAGAGGTTCAAGTGGGTGCTTGAACACAGGGAGTTGTAGCTTTGATCTAGTTGCAACCAGAGAAACCAGGGTGGCAGGGTGTTGCAAGGGAGAACTATTGTTGTCTATTTTACAGGTTGGTTCCTGTGTGACTGGAAGTTGGTGCTCGAACACTTAGGGAGTTGTTTCTTCCTTCTAGTGGGTGCTAGAGAAACCAGGGAGTTGGTGCTTCCTTCTAGTGGGTGCTAGAGAAACCAAGGAGTTAGTGATTCCTTCTAGTCGGTGCTAGAGAAACAAGGGAGTTGGTGCTTCCTTATAGTGGGTGCCAGAGAGACCTAGGAGTTGGTGCTTCCTTATAGTAGGTGCTAGAGAAAACAGAGAGTTGGTGCTCTCAGCAAGTTGCAGCTTGCAAAACATAGGTTGTAGACTCACAATGAGTTGGATCTCATATGTATGATAATGTACAGAATGTAAATATTACTTATCATATAAAGAAGAAGAGGTTTTTACCCTTTATGCTTTTCCTCAGGAAATATCTGTCTATGTGTATGTCATATGTGTGAATGATGTTGAATGTTCTATTTCTTACTTCCCTGCATTATTGTGATTGTCATTGAGTGCTCTGTAAAGTGCTTAAAATAAGCATAATTGTTTAAGCACGGTAACATCTGATTCACCCCCCCCCCCTCTTAGTTGTCCAACACCTTTCTCTCTCTTCATGCTTTAACTTGATGGTTTTATTAAATTACTCAAGAAATTTATATTTTGTATGCACTCGGTGACTCATTGAAGAGGGTGTTTTCTTTTATAATTTATGTTGTCAAGATTGGTAATCACTTTGGATATTTTACAAAATTTTGAGTTGTAGAGTCTAATTGTTAAAGGGTGGAGTTTAACTAAACCCTTAAGGTCTATGTCAATGTGTAAATGGATCGAATTGATGAACTGTTAGATTTATCGAACACTCTATTACTCTATGGAAATACAATAACAACTTACATAGAAACTCTCATTGATGTTCTAACCTATTTACAATATTCACAAGAGAAAATCGAATTCCTCCATCTTGAATCACAACTCCAACAAGAATAAATACAATGAATGAATCACCATTCTAAACTAGTTCTTTTTCAGAGCAATTCTCTTTTTTAATTTGAGAATGATTCCTATCAATATCCAACACATGATCAAGTCAATGATTCCACTTCAAAAGTAGATTCAAATAAGTATGAAGTTTGTCATAAAGAAGTTTTGCTTGCACTTGCCAAGCCCATAATCAAACATTGGAAAGAAATCATCAATAACAAGTGCATAATAGGTTTTGGATACAACATAGACCTCAAACCTTGTATGTTATTCCACACACCAAGTTCAATGAATAACGATGAATAAATTGTTCCCTTGCTAAGACGATTGGTCATTTTCCTATAACATCTGTGCTACCTAGGAGACAAGCTACTCATCGTACTATTAACTAGTCCAACATTCTTATCTAATCCATTTATTACTTAGTTGAGTTCACCTTGTAAGAGATACCACAATCCTTAGACCAAATACCTCCTACTCCTCTAGGATCCACTCCTTCCACCTTTGATTTTAAATTTGGCTTTGAATCTGAATAGGACATTGGAAGGAATCTCAATATTGATGGTACTCATAATTTGTTCTTTCATTGATGTCTCGAGGATCTATCAACCTTCCAAAAATCATTCATGACTTACCCAAATGTCCAGAAATGACTTTTCCCATATTCGATCCTGACAATCCTGTTCTCTAAAAGACCATATAAAGAAATTCTACCTAGTAGTCAATCTTATGATTTTTTACCATGAAGTTGTAGTCTACGGAGTTTTCCCCTATACCTTCAAAAATAAGGCATCCACGTGGTATTATAATATTCTAGTTGGGTCCATTAGAAGATGAGATGCATTTGAGAAATATTTCGTTAACAAATTTGGAGAAGGAAAGACCCCCAAAAACCTTCTTAAATAAATAATCTCTAACAAAATGGAAAATAAGGAGAAGATAAAATATTCCAACCAACATTTAAAAACTATCCTGAACAAGTTTCCTGTTGACAATATGCTTACTGAAGCATTTCCTGTAGAATACTACACTTCTTCCTTACATCCCTCCATAGCCATGTTTTTCAAATGAGTTGGATATCCAACTTTAGTAGAAAAAATTGAGAAATCAAAGGATATAGAAAAACAAATTATATCTCGATGTAGTAATCCAAGGATAAAAGAGAATAAAACAATCAATAATAATCCCTTGTTACTAGCCAAACCACCTGAGAAAGAACCAACTGATTTAGATAGTGTACTCAAACTGGTCAAAAAAATATCCAATGAGGTGGTAGACCTAAAGAAAAATTTCAGTGAAGGGTTATCTCATAATAAAAAAATTTGACCCTTTCATAAGAATACAAACAATAATCCCAAGCCACCTAACGCTTCAAATATCAACATCAAACTTGATGATTTTGGTATGGATAAATTGTGTTCATATAATCAAACTAAACACTCCAAGAAGACTTGATCTCAATGGATAAATGATATGAATTTGGTTATTAATCATCTCCCAGAATAACAAGATGTTGTTGATTACCAACCTCAATAAACAACAATTGAGGAAGACACCGAAGAATCAAATAACGTCGATGAATCTACTTTTTTTCTATGGGACGGGTCTCTAGATTATGAAGATGAAGTAGTGGAGGAAATAGCCCTAGGAGACACTCAGACTACTAAAATTTTCACAAAATATTACAATCTATGGAGATAAATATTATTCCTGCTAAACTTGTTCCTACCCATTAAAAATCAGTTCTCTCGCTACTATGTAGAAACATAGCAGTTATTCTCAGACTAAAGTTTCCCCAAGAACTTCCCAACTAGCCAAGACTATCAGAAATCTAGTCATGCACTCAATGGAATATAATTTCATAGAGGAAATGAAGAAAACCAAGGAAATTTTTTTGTTGTTTTACATCTGTTCCCTTCCACAATAGAGATATTTTGTTGTTAATACCTTCAAGTTCCTACCTTCTCAATAGAAAACAACAACAATTGTAGAAAACATTCCTAAAAATCTTGAACCTAAAAAGGAAGACAAGACTGAAGTAAAATCCATTGTTATTGCGGAAAGCGTAGGGACACATTCTAGATCTTAGACCCCACCTATCCTCCTTACATTTGAAATTTTCAATTTCAATGTACATAACTATTTCGTGGACTTTGGCACTCCTTCCAATGTCATGAAATACTCTATTTTCCAAAAGATAAATATTGTACCAACAAAAAACACTACAAGGATCATTCAGTTAGATACATTAGATGTCAAAGTCATGGGAGAACTAAAGGATGCCATGATTAGATTAGCTTCAGATCCTAGAGTTCACCCAGTGTTTATAGTTGTGGATATTTGAGAAGCCTATGGTATGTTATTAAGAATGGATTGGTTTGATAAATTGTAAGTTTATTTATCCATCAATTGGTACAACCTATGACTACCATACTAAGGAAGGAAAAATCAGATAAGGGCATAAAAGTAATCTCTCATGACTCGCATTATTATACAACTAGAAGGTAAGAATGAAGATATCATTTGTTCTCACACAACTTTGTGTAAATTTTTCTTGGAGACTGACCATGGTAATTATACATCTCATCTATCATTGTTCTAATAAGATGAACATTATGAACTCCTTCATTTCACATAGACTGATGAAAATTATTTTACCATAGTAGAAACAATTAGTCCTAGTTCCACTAATTTAGCTCTAAAAATTAATGTATGGACTTTCTTTTTTGATGTGTCCAAATCACAAGAGGGAGACGGGGAAAGATATATCTTGATTGAACTAAGAAAACACACAACTTTGATATCCTATCAGTTAGAGTTTGAACAACACATATGAATATGAACCTTGATTCAAGGTTTGAAGAAATCCAGTGATCTCAAGGTACAATGTCTGAAAGTTTTTGGTGATTTAGAAAGCATTTTTAGACAGGTAAATAATTATATAAACTAAATATCTCCCCATATTAGAGGCTACATCACAAACTAGAGAGTATTTACTGTATATACATAGATAATCCATTTACTTACTAAAGATGACATTTTAAAAGTTTTTTTTATTGATGATGAAGAACAATAGCAAGATTTGCATAAATACCATAATGAAGCAAGTGGAGTAAATGGTAATTGCATCCCAAAGAATGTATTGACTCTAGAAAATATATTTGATTTACAATATAGATTCAAAACAACCACCAATCCCAAGACCAACAAATCCACCATGATGCATTTCTTGGTAAATCTAGCCACCCCTAAACTTCCCAAGTTTATCAATATGGGAACTTGATGTTTGGAATCTAAAAGGTGTACTTTAACTCATCTCTTCAACAAGTACACATACATTTTTACATGGAATTATGAGATCTAAAATCTTATCACACATGAATCATCCGCATATCACTCCAATAAAGGATGGTATCAATAATTTTTAGTAGAAACTAAGGAAATTGCATCCTTCCCTAGAACCTCTTATTCAAAAAAAAATTAAGAAGTTATTGGATGCTTGAATCATATTCAAGGTTTTTCATTCAACGTGGATGTCCAACTTGGTACCCATTAGGAAGAAATATGGGGATATTAGACGAATTGTAGATTCCCAGAACTTAAGTCAGACATCTGACAAAGAAAACTGCCCTGTTACCCCAATGGAACAAAAAATGTAGGTTGTCTTAGGTTCATAAATGTTCCCCTTACTACACAATTTTTTAGGTTACAACCAGGTTCTCGTAGCAGAACCAGGCCAATTAGAGACCACTTTTCACACATAGTGGGGAACATTTTCTTATCATAGAATGTCATTTGGTTTAATCAATGTGGGAAAAAAATTCCATTGGGCCATGGAAATTGATTTCAAAGGTCTCCTCGGTCAAAGAATAGTGGTCTATCTTGATGATGTGATAGTGTAGTCCAAGAAAATATATGAGAACCCACATCATTTGAAACATTTTTTTGAAAGATGCAGAAAATACGACATATCTATAAATACTAAGAAAAATACATTTGTCCTTTTATAAGGCTAGCTACTACGGCGTGTCATCTCAAAATATTGGATTTATGTTGATGTCAAAGGAGAAAAATCAATTATGCATATTCCTTTTCCCAACAACAAAAAATCAATGCAATCATTTTTTAGGAAAATAAATTTTGTGAGATGATTTGTGTCAAATTTCACATAAATAGTCAAGCCTCTCTAGAATATGATTGAGAAGGATGTGCATTTCAAATGGACATATGTTGAAAGGGAATAGTTTGATCAATTCAAAGTGGCGATAACAATAGCTCCTACATTGCAGAGTCCAAACTTCTCCAAATATTTTTTGTTGTACACTTTTACTTTAGGCCATTCCATTGCAACAATGCTCACTGAAAAGGATGAGAAAAAAAATAAAGGCCACATATCATTTAAGAGGACTTGTCTACAAGGGGATGAATTAAACTACCCTGTGATTGAAAACAATATTTTTTTGTATACAATGCCATTAAGAAATTCATGCCTTTCATTTTGAAGAATCACTCCAAAATTATTTTTCCTCACCTAGCAATAATATCGTTGTTTGTTCAAAAATATCTAGGGGAATGAAGAGGAAATTGGATGACAGACATGAAGGAATATGAACTTGATTTTAATCCCACCAATTTCATAAAATTTCATGTCCTTTAAAATATGGAAACTGAGGCTATGGACTCTGAATATCAACTTGAATATGGCTAGGAAAAAGAATGTCATTGTGCATGTAGAAATATCCTTATGTATATACACTCAAATATTCCTCTTATGATGATATCAATAAATACTTGTAATATGGCACCACTCCAAACCATCTAAATCTTAAAAATAAAATAGCTCTTGGGTTCAAATATGCACACTATTGAATTTTCAATAACATTATCTTCAAAAGGAATTATGACAATGTTATTCTCCAATTCTTGGAGAAATAAGATGTTGATAGAGTCCTAAATGAATTGCATGAATTGCCATTAGGAGTACTCTTTGTTGGAGATACCACAACTCACAAAATACTGAGAGTAGGTTACTATTGGCCTACAATATTTAATGATTCCAATTTTTATGCAAAAAACTATAAAGTCTGTAAGAAATGTGCTAGATGAGAGAAAAGGGTTTTTGTCCCTCTACAACCTATGGATGTTAAAGAACCAGTTGAAAAATGGGGAATGGACGTGATAAGGGAGATCAACCCTCATTTATCAAAGTAGCATAAGTACATCCTGACCACCAATGATTATTTTGTCCAATGGATGGAACCAATACCAATAATAAAGGTAAATGAAGATGTAGCAATCAATTTCCTGAAACAACACATCATCACCAAGTTTGGAGTGTCCACTACCCTTGTTTTTTATAGTGCTACATATTTTCATTCTTTAAAATTAACTGAGTTTTCTCTAGACAAAGGAATCATTTATAGTTTTTCATCTGATTACTACCATCGGAGTAATGTTGAAGTTGATTCTACCAATAAGAACTTGAATTCTATCATGAATGAAATTGTAGATGAGCAATAGAGAAATTGGCACAACGCTCTACCACATTATTTATGGGAATATACAATAACAAAAAAATTATCCATAGGAATATCCCCTTATATCCTAGTGTATGGAAAAGAAGCCATAACCCCCTAATGTATTTTTTCCTTCCCTCTAAATATCCGAACAATCATATAAGAAAAATTATCGAGTCATTCAGACAAGATTAGACACCGTGGTCAAAATTGATAAGGAAAGAGTGAAAGAGAAGACAAATTTCATTGCACATCAACAAAACATTAAATGATGGTATGACAAGAAATATACTGGTGAGAAATATTTTCACATTGGTGATTTGGTTCTGAAGTTGATCTGGATTATTGTCGGCATGAAATGAGAGTGGATATATAACACATAAATATAAAAAGTTATTTCAATAATGACAATAATATAACAAATATATATAGAAAATATAACAAGAGGCGCATATATATAGTAATACAGAATTTGTATTAATGTGCGAAATGTACAGAACTGTAAAAATACAGAGTGAAAGACTCACTAGAATGATGGCATCTTATCTATGAGAAGAGATGTGACGAATACTCACATTAAAAAGAAGATGATTGTTACAATGAGGCTCCAAGGAATTTTTAATATAAAGAAAATCCAAAACCCTAACCTTGGAATATGAAAAGACAACAGATTTGTGGACCATGTTTTGGGTAGTTTGGTGTATCAAGTTCCCTTCGGTGTAACTTTGGAATACAGTCTCCATTTGGGGCACATGATAGCTCATTGGAAAGGTATCATCGAGGATATTCATTTTTGGGGATCAATCATATCCGTTGGCTATCATTTAGGTTTTATATCCTGAAAAAACTTCATTTAGGCCCTCAAAATGGACCCAGAGTTTAGGAACCGAAAAAATGCTAAAAATAGTAAGTTGTGAGAAAATTATTTTGAGCCAGTTGGAATAGGTGGGTGGCCACTGATATACACTTGGATCAAACCTCCTTCTTTAGGAATAAATGGTCTTCATTGCATTGAGTTACCCTGGGAGAGGGGAAATCGTTTTCTAAATCTGAATCTTGGTGAGCTACTTGCCTTGTTGGAGACATTGCGTTGCTTGGTCTGTAGAAGGTTGTCACAAACCTATTGTTGGAAAGGTTGAATTTGTTCAAAAAACATGTTGTATATTGTCTTTATGAGGCATTGTGTAGGAACAATTGTAGGTGAAGAAACAATATCTTCT
Source organism: Picea engelmannii (assembly GCA_009831015.1). NCBI lineage: Eukaryota > Viridiplantae > Streptophyta > Pinopsida > Pinales > Pinaceae > Picea > Picea engelmannii. The sequence continues at coordinate 598,696 of ML781131.1, read as the reverse complement.
TTATCTTTTGCAATTTTCTTCTGTTGGATGGAAGGTGTTGAGGATGAAATGGTTGCAGTGGTGTTCTATTCACCTTTTGAATAGTGTGTGAAGAGGATGAATTTTGTAGTATGAGATATTACCTTGCACCACTATTTTGGTGGAACAATAGTCAAAACTACCTCTGTTATCCTATAGATATGACCCCCGAGAGTAACAATGACACTACGAGGTCAAAACTCATAAACAACACGACGTTTCCACATATATGGTTGGCCCAAAAGAACATCATATACATGAAGAGGGGAAACAAAACATGATACTTCATCCTTGAAGGGTTGTATGCCATAGGACATGTGGTACTTCTGGCTAACATGGATATCTCATCCCTGGCAAAGCCACCCGATCTTGTATGGTTGCGGGTGTGGTGTTGTCAACAATCCAAACCATTTGAAGACCTAATATGAGATGAGGTTATTATAACTTTTTCTATCAACAATGAAATGAAATAGGGTCTCATTAACCCACATCTTTGAATGGAAGAGGTGCTCCCCCTCTTCAAGATCTGCAAGTCCTTTTGGTTGAATTGTTGTAGTCACGACAGTAGCAGCAGGATTTGCGTCGATAATACATCTCCTTCCATTGTTTTCTGAATCATATTTCAAATCAGGTTTCATCTTCTTTTCTTTGATATCGATCACCAATAACTGTTTTGAGAGACATACATCGGTTTTGTGCCAGGGGATTTTGTGGAAATCACACCACTTTCAAGTGTCCTTATTTTTCTTTCCATTAGCCTTCCTTTTTTGTGTCTTGGACTGGTTGTTGTAAGACTTTTTGTTATGGTCTTCTTTATCATTATTTGGGTTTTGCATATTTGCAGACTCGAACTCCTATTTTTTCTCGTTCTTAAAATTCTGCTTGATTTTAACTCCATATCGATGAGAAACACCCAGTGATGAGATTTCCAGAAAATCGATTTCATTTTGGATGTATCTCTGTAGAGCCCGATGGTATTTCAGAACCAAATGTCACTCAGAGTCCTTGATACCCACCTTGGTGTGCAAGGTAGAAAATGTATTGGTGAAATCTAACATATCTTGGCCCCTCTATTGACTCAACATGGTCCATCTCATGTACCTGTCTTCATAGTTTCTGACATGGTAATATTGTTCCTTTACTGCATCCACAAAAAAAATCCTAAGTGGGCTCGACCCCATATATTCCAGGCTCCTCTGTGGAACTTTTCTCCAGTAAGTTTCCCACCAATGTTTGACATGGGGGAGAGCCTTAAGGAGTGCGAAGGCGATGTTTTCCTTGTTGAAAAAATTGTGAACAAAGAAATATCCTTCTAGCATATTTAATAATTTGTATAGGTAATATGCATCTATCGTACCTTCAATTATGAGAATATAAAAATTAACATGTACCTTGAAAGGAGAGGTTCTTCAAAAGTGGTTGCTTAATGAAGATATGCTTGCTGCTATTGACAGACATTGAAGAATGTGGAAAAAATTATGCATCATTTCGTCCCTCTGTCATGTGAGAGCTTGTTCAACCAATAGATTGATATAATCTTATGCTTCATCATTTTTCTTTTTTTCCACCATGGAGGGTTTCTTGGGCATGCAAGAGATCTTTTCCTCAAGAGAGACAAGATAGAGACCCAACTTTCTATACTCATACCTCCTCAGGGACATGCACTAAAAAACGATCAAGAGTATCCTGCTCTAACACCACTGATTCAGATTATTTTTGATGCGAAATGAGAGCGTAAATATAAAACAAAAATATACAGAGTTATTTCAAGAGAGAAAATAATGTAATAAAGATATATTATAAATATAACAAGAGTCACAAATATACAGTAATACACAATTTCTATTAATGTGTGAAATGTACAAAACTATAAAAATACATAGTGAAAGACTTGCTAGAATGATGAAAGATTATCTTTGAGAAGAGATGTCTACTCACATTCACAAGAAGATGATTGTTACAATCAGGCTCCATGTCCTTTTTAACATAAATAAAATCCAAAACCCTAACCCCGGAAAATGAAAAGCCAAAAGATTTGTGGACCTTGTTTTGGGTAGTTTGGTGTATAAACTTATCTGGTGCATAACTTTCGCATATGATCTTCGTTTGGGGAGCACTATAGCTCATTGGAAATATATCATCATGGAGATTCATTTTTGGGGATAAATTAAATACTTTGTCTATCATTGAGGTGCTCGATCCAGAAAAAACTTCATTTAGTCCTTCAAAATGGCCCTGAAAGTTTAGGAATCGAAAAACTGCTAAAAATAGTAAGTTTCCATAAAACTGTTTTGATCCAGTTGGAATAGGTGGGTGGTCACCGATATCCACCTGGATTAGAAGTGGGATAAGACACATGAAGAAAAAGGGGAACATTCCAAATTCAAACAAGTGTGGCTTAGTCCCTTCCTGGTTAAAGAATAGTTTGTCTTAGCCAAGTATAGATTGCAAAACCTTAAAGGAGAGGTATACCTCCTTCCTACCAATGGCCAAGGATTGAAAAAATACTTTAGTTAGTTGACTATGGATAGTTGAATTGTACATAAATAATGAGATTTCCCCCTCATTTCCTATTTTTCTAGATTGCTTAACTTTCCTTTCTTTCCTGCTTGGTTCTATTTTTATCTTCCACCTTCTTCCTATTTGTTTCAATTTTTATTTTTAGATTTATCCCTCCCAAAACCCCCTGATTACTTATATCCATAAAATTATCATTTTTGCTAACATCCAATTCTCATAGTATCATGGAATACAATGACTCGGGGCTATGGAAATCAATTTTTGACATTGAGACAAGACACTAGTTTTTCTTGTATTCCCATGACTACCTCAATCTAATATTCAAGGATGATAATTTGTAGAGGAACGCTTCTGAAGAAATACACTAGATTTAAAATTTCCTCTTTTTCAAGGGTAGGTAATTGATCAATTTTGAAGGAAAATGTACACTCACATTGAAATAAATGGTTAATGTTTTCACGAGGAAGAATATGGAGTTTTTGAAGGCATATTTCTCAAGAATATATCTCATCTATAAGAAAGAATATCTAAACAAATATCAGAAATAGGTGTCATCCCACATGCATTTAATGGAATAATGAAATGCCCCACTCAACTCCCTCTGAAACAAAAGAAAGAGTAAAGTATGTTTAAATGTAAAGGCTTGGGAAAGGAATTTCATTTCATGCACGACATGCAAGTACCTTCTTCGGGGCTATGCATGCTCCCTGGTAGTGAAGCAATGCATATGATTTTGTGGTGACTCACTCAAGGCTACAAATGATTGCTGGAAATGGAGAAACATTGAATATATGTAATAATTGATCTATAATTTCAACATTCTCGATGCATGGCTACCTTGTAAAAATGCACTTGCCTCTCGAGATAAATAATCCTAATGAAATAAAGTTATATTTAAAAAAAATTGGACTATTACCAAGAACCCATTCGGTCCAGGTATAAATTATTCACAAACTTCAAAATTGAATGGGACCTACTAAGACTTTGTTTTACATATTTTTTGAAGTAAATCTATTGATTTCCAGAACTAGCTTTGTCTTGATAATATCTAATGCAAAGATTCATGAATTCATCCAGTGTGTTTCCAATCATTGTGCTAGAAACAACACCTTCACCTAAATTCTTCACTTCAACTCTGAAGCCTTTTCTCTAAGTGAAAAATTGGGTCCCCCTCCCACCATTCCTCTTGCAATTTTTGGTTTCTCAAAAACAAAATTGAACCTTTTCTTACATATTATTTCGGTCACCTCGGTGATCAACTGACAACATGTGCTCATGTTCCCTAAAAATATTAAAAGCAACTTTCTCCATGAGAAAATTCATTTGTTTTTCCTCTTTCAAAAACTATAACAAGGAAGGTTGTTTCACCCTGATGTATGCATGGGGTGTGACGATTCTTGATCGTCGTACTCTGCACTAAAACTGGACTGCGAGGATTATTGATTTCCATACTCCGCAATAAAACTAGATTGCGATGTCGTCGCATGATACCTATACATAGGGTGCGACGATGCTTAAGCAAAGGAAAAGTCAAAATTCATGAATTTTCTAGAAGGGAATCTTCTAGAAGATGAGGTGGCCTCCGATCGGTTTGGATTTTACTCACTTCTTTGATTTAGTGGGATCATATTAATATCCTCATCCATCTCTCTTTCACACTATATAAAGAATATATCTCTCATGGAAAAGGCTAAGGTTGAATACGCTAAGGTTATAAAGGGCTTGCATATGCATGAAGAGTTCTACTACAGATTATGCGTGAGATCTTTTCTTTAGTTCTTTGAGTCAGATTGTGGATATTCTTCATCGAAGGGCTTGGAAAAAAGGTGTGTGTGTTGGAGAAAAGAGCCATTGAAAGGGATCTTGCAACATCAAGGCATAGCTTGTATTCTGCACTTTCCATTTAATATAATGCAACAATACATTTCTTCCCTATAAAGGTGTCCTAACTTTTATTGTATAACTCTTTGATCTTATACATAGAATTCATTGGAATACATATATCTTTGTTATCTCTCTCTTTGCTTATTTGTGCTTCTTAAGAAAGGTTCACCATCCTACAAATTCAAAGAAGGAGCAACAACTATGACACTAGAAAGGATCAAGCATCATTTAAAAGGTATGTCACTTGTACCTCTCTAAACTAGTTTATATGACAATGAAATTTAAGGTGAAGTGTGTATTTTGTCTTGTTTTGTTCTAGCTTCCTGTGGAAGTTAGGGAGCTCTTTTTATGTCCGCACTTACCGATTAGTTCGATAACAAAATTGGTGACCATACTGGGGATTCAAATTGTTTTGGTTGTTTGCCTCTTATTTTCTTTTAGCTTGCCTTATTTTGGTTAATTTCATTCTCCAAGTCTTTGGGTGATCCATCTTGACTCCCTGGGTCTGAAGGTTCAGTGAGAAATTGTGTCCGTCTTCCCATTATTATTTATTTTCAGAGATGTTCGCACTCTACCCTATTGACATCCTATGATGATCCTCTAGTGTCGCACTCTACTGGTGCATACCAGTGCGATGACATTGCGTTGTACGTTAATGACAACCTGCGACAATCCGAGATTGTCACATTGTTCTCCTCTGCAACCTACGACGATTCTTGTAGGAATTGTTGGGTGATAGCCATTTTTCGTTTCTCTACCTAGTTTTTCCACTACTGATTGGGATGAACTTCTGACACTGGTGAATGATTGATTTATAACTTTGAATCTTGCATTTGATTTATTTTCGGAAATTGAAAGTCTTCTTTGCAAACTTTGCAAGTTTTTTTTTTGGTTTCTTGTCAGAAGGATATAATCTCGAGATCTTGGTCCTGATTACTTTCTTGACAGGGGTCCTTCATTTATTTGGAGTTTTGGATTGTTTTTAATTTCTGGATTGTTAATTGATTGAGAGACAAAAAAAAATTGCATTTGACAAAACGTTTTGTTATCATTTCATTTTTGTCTACATTGTGAGTTTGATTTGGGAATAGTGTTGAGAATGTGCTAGTTTTCTTGGATTATGTTCTCTTTTCTTCATTACATCTATGATCTGATTTGAGAAAGAAAGAACTGAAGTCATTCTTTTTTTTAGTAGTCTTTATAAGAGAATTTTTACATTCAAATATTTGTAAAAAGAGGAAAACTGGAAAATTTAGTAGTTTTTGATTATTAGGAATCTTTTTCATTCAAAAATTGAGAAATTGTGTTTCATAGATTTTCTATCCCAAAAAGAGACACTTTCTCCCTACTTTGATTAGAGTTCATTGAATTAGAAAATTGCATATCATCTCTTATTTAATTTTATTGGGTCAAGGTCAAATACATCATCAGTTTCATTTTCGTTTCCCTTTTGAATAAGAAACAAACTTTAAAATACAACGCAATTTTAAAATTTATTAACAACTTTGATTTTCTAGAACTTCTCTACACCAACATTATCTAGTATAGTGCTTTGGAATAGGTTGTAAGACACACTCTCCAAAGCATCAAAACACACAATAGTATCGTGTGATATGGAGAGTTCAAATGCACTTGCTACATTTTTTCCTGGGAAGCTCTTCTAACACAAGGGTCAATCATGAGGTCGCATTAGGACAAACATAGTTACTCACCCTACTTTGTTGGTCTTAGTGTACATATTGCGCATATTATTGGGGGTCACTTGAGAAAAAACTCCTATGGGGACCTTCTCAAGTTGATTTCAGGCTTAGATACCCTACCTTTGCGCGTGGATTGGACTCTCGACTATTTCCCTAGGCATCATTGTCGTAATTGGTAACCTTAGTGGCCTATCTCTTTAGAGTTTTTTACATGAGGTGATTGTAGAGGGGAAATTCCTCATGGTACCTGGAATCGACGTTGGCCAAAATCACTCGGGATCCTTGGAGGGTATACCCACGATTATGTGTGGGAGCTTGCACTAGGGTGTAAGTCCATTAAGAAGGTCGTCAACGTAAATTTTCCAACTGCTTTATCCCAACCCCTTCTTATCTTGATTTAATGACGTTGGATTTCATCACCAACTAGTGACTTCGAAATAAGAAGGTTTTTTTGCATGTTTGATTTATAGATTTTATTAGTGGGTGTTGTTTGTTTCTCTAGTTGGCCATAGATTCATTTCATTCTTTATTCGATGCAGCCAACATTGGCCCTCGTCGTTCATGTAGGATGAAAGGGTTACCTCCGGAAGATCCAAAATATTACATTCCTTTGCTTCCTAACTCACCAGAGGGTTCTCCTCAAGGAGCAGTGAATAACAACATACCCTCTGATATTGGAAGTTCTACTCCATTGGAGGAATCAATACTTCCCGTAAATTTGTTATTTAGTGTTGTACATGATACACATTGCTCTGGATAAATTCATTGAGATATGTTGTTGCTGAAGATTATATCAGAATACCTACTGGACCTCACATAGAATCTAGTGTATACAATCCTCGTTTTCAGAGTGAGTCGTTTAGAAATCTGGTTCATACTGCTAGAATTTTTAATCCTATCTCCGTCCCTTTCCATTATTTTTGGAGGACTTCTTCGGGACACAATATTTTTGATAAACTATGAATGCATCCTAATCAACCTATAGAATCACATACACATGCGACTTAAACAACTTATACAATACCTTTAGATCATTTTACTGGCATGACTAGTAATGTTGTCACAGTTTCATACCATTTGTTGGTTGGTTCTCATACAATTCTTCCCCTCCCTCTCACTAACTCTACCATGGTCCCACAATATACGCCTATTTTTGTCAGAAATATGGTGGTCACTCAACCTCTTATTGTAACACCACTTCCTCTTAGGTCAAATCTGTCACTTCCACCTGGGTATAATGCTTTGAATACTTGCATTGATAATCTTGCCCATAGTCCATTCGAAGGGTCTAATCTTTTTGTTCCTGCTAGGTATAATGCTTCTAGTAGTTTTGTTCCTACACCTACCCAGTTTCTCTCTAGGGGGCCTAAAATTCCTCCTCCACCTTTGCCTAGAGGATCTAATCATTCTGATCCTAGAAGCTCCAATCAAGTTGGAGGCACAAGTCATTTTGTGGCTTCTAGTTTTCAAATTCCTATTGGAGGTCAGCCTTAAGTTGGGGGAAACATCAATTTGGGGGGAAACCTCACGTTGGAGGCCATAACCCTGTTTATGGAAAAAGTATCCCTAGATTACAATATCAACATTGGAATTTTCCTTTCTAGGGGAATAAAAAATCGTCTAGGAGGGAACATCCTCAAGTTAATTATTTTGTACCCCCTTATCTCGGGAAACCTTATCTAGGTTCTACGAATCCTACTTGGGGTCAAAATTTTCAGTCTAATGCTCCTTTCCAAGGAACCTTACCTAATCAACCAACTCCTGTTGGTTATTCGACTCAAAATCCTCCACGACTGAATTTGTCAGGACTCTCTAACTATCTACAGACTTCTTATGGTTCTACCCATATATCTATAGAACTTCCTCCTCAAAACTACCAGTTTCCTCAAGTGAACAGATAGTTGTCATTACTTGCTACTTTGGATTTATTGAATTTATCTAGGATTTTGAATGATCCTATTTTTCATTCTCCTTATTGTCTAGCCATGCCTTCCAAATTCCCATCAAATATTCCTAATTTTTACGACCGATCGGGAGAGGACCCAAATAATCACGTCATGACATTCCATCTTTGGTGTTCATCCAACTCATTGATGGTTGAATCTATAAGATTACATATTTTCCAATGAACTCGTACGTGTTTGACAACCAAATGGTATATTGAGTTCCCATGAGGATTCTTCAATGACTTCAATACCTTATCCATGGTGTTCTTAATGCATTACGAATTGCCAATACGATATGATACATGAACTGAAAGTTTGAGTTCATTTAAACAATCCTCTTCTACTCACATTTCCAATCATATTCATGAGTTGAGGAGGAGAATACACTTAATCAAAGTTCCCCTTCCTGATAAACTATTGGCCGAGAGGTTTACCAAGTCACTCATTGGTCCTATAGCCTGTGATGTTTACATCGATGGTGTCATCACTAAATAGAAGGCAATTAGTCGTGCTCAGTATTTGGATCTTGTTTATTCACAAATGGGCACACTATATGAATTTATCCCTGATGCTCCTTGTCCATCTACAAATTCTACCCCAACACCTCCAATAGATTCTCATGCTATTGATGGTGTCATTGACACTTTTCATGTTGAGACTTAGTATAAACACGCCAGTCAATCCAATCCCAATTCTACTACTCCTAATGTACAAAATACTCCTACTCTGACTCCTTCTCCTGATAAAACATCTGAAGTTAGTTTGGTTCAATCTACACCTACCGGTAAAAATCAAAATAAAAACAAAGGGATGGGTAAGAATAAGGAGGAAAAAAATAATAATCAACAATCCAAGAAAACCAAAAACTAGGTTGTTGATGAAAAAGACAAGCGTAAACCCCGTTATCCTTTCCTTATATATGGTGAGGATCATTATACGAAGTATTTTCCATGATGTGTTGGGGTTATGAAGTTCTTTCAAGGGACTGGGACACCTCCTACACCCGCCATCTTGTCACAACCATTTTCTTCTCAGCAACAGGCCCAATTGGTCATTCATGACAAACCTTCTCCCTCTGCCATGTCTTATGTACTTATGTGTACTCGTGACTCCAAGAAGAATGAATTTGCAATTGAGACTTGAGCTAAATATTATTCTCCTTCGAAAGAGAAATTTTATGATTCACCACCTCCATTGGTTCAACCTCCTCCACCAACTTCAACTCCAAACGGTCCTCTTCATCTAGAATGAATGATCCTAGATATAGTTCTTTGTCCTCCTTCGAAGGGTGTTGTTCGAAAATCGTTTTTAATCCTCACACATGTGTTGCCAAAAACTAAAGTATTGTAGAATACCTTGCGCAAGAACCCTATGCGATGTCGGCTCTCGATGTCCTTAGAAGTTGTCCTACTCAATGGATGGTGTTGATAAAGGATATTGGTGGAATTGATCCTAACGATACCAGTTTAATAATCATTGAATTGGAAGATCATATTCCAAGGCTCTCTCCTCAATTAGAGTTTCATATACAATTCATTGTGGATAACCATTATTGATGAAGGATCCTCAACTTGCATCATGTCCGTCACTTGTTGAAAATCCATTGGCTCTCTTGCCCTTACTGAGTCACACAATACTCTCAAGGATTTTAATGGTACAGGGTTTAAAACTTATGGTGTTCTTCCCTCGTTGTTTGTTATGTTATAAGGTAAAGAGGTTAATGTCAAGGTTGAGGTATTTTGATGCAGGAGCATCACTCCACCTCAGCACATGCACCAACATGCCAACACACCGACGCACAATAGAGAAAGGGAGAGGCGTTGACCCTCCCATTTTTCAATTTCGAAATATGATCCGAAAAATATTTTTCATGTTGCAAAGTTGTAAGAGCAGGCCACACCTTTGTACAGGTAGTGGTTGAGATTTCCTTAATGGTTTCCTGCACCAAGCCCAGAATGTAGATAGGTCTGGGTAGAAATTTATAGAAGGTAGTCGTAGGAGTACAATGTAGTAGTAGGATAGAGATAGCACTAAGGCAGTGAAGAGGATAAGCTCATAAAGACCTCTTTTGTAATAAGGAGAATTAGGAGATTGGAGAGAGATCTTTGGTAGGGAGAGAGTCTTAGGAGGCCTTAGGAGGTCTTATAAGTTCTGAGAGAGACATTGAGAGAATTGAGACTCTATTGCAGTCTAGTTTTTGTAAACATTTGTACATACTTTATGAGATTAATACAAAGATAAGTTTTTCCTGCATATGATTTTCTGTGTCTTTATCTCTCTATATTTGAACGTAATTTATGTGTCCATTTATGTTGTAGATGTATGTTAAGTTCCATCTGCAGGGATATATAGGATCCATTATCTGGTTGAGATCTGTTAATTGCTTCTAGGTTATTTAGGTTGTGCAAGGAGTGCACAACAAAACGTTGGAAGTTTTGTAGCCAGTGCAAGGAGAGCACATATGAATCTCTTTGTTGAGTTCAGAGGATAACATGCCAAAAGGGCACACCAGGATAGTTTGCAGACTTGAGAAGATGCTCATAGTTAATGAATACTGGGGGGGAAGAATGTGTAGAGAAGGCACATAGAGACATAAATTATGAAGGTTCTATAAGTCTCTTCCAAGAGGGCATAGAGAGAGTGCAAGAGTTCACCAAGGAGAACTATGTTTCTAGTTTTGTGAGAAGAGAAGTGTCCAGGAGAAGACACTTACAAAAATTTTGAACACTTTGGACGAAGAACTATGCAAGGAGTGCACCAGGCCAACACTCAGAGGAAGTGTTGAGTCGCCAAAGTGTCATCTTTTTACCAACATTTTCACTTCACTTTCACTTCACTTTTAACCATATTTCGCTTTCCCACACCCTTACATAAACCATTTTCATGATTACATGGGTTTTTGACATATTATTTTCCAATG
>ML781131.1:558541-587513 GCA_009831015.1 Picea engelmannii | reverse complement strand
GAGATTAATAATGAAAGAAATATTTGTGAGAGGATTTGTAGAGATATCACTTGATATGTGTGAGCACATGGTTGTAACCAAATGAGACATTTGTGGATCTAGGAGAGATTTGTGGATCTAAGTTATCTTAAACTTTTGTATAATTAGGAGTGCCTCCTCCATTTCAAGGGAGGACTCTTTGAGCATTGTATCCAACTTATGATGGAATAAGAATCAAGCTTTCTTTTCACGTCAGTTTACATTCTCTAGTTTAGATTTAGAATGCTTTAGTTCATATGTTACTTTGTTCTTGGGAGAATTGAGCTCACTCCAAATAGATCATAGTAGCATTTTCTTTTTACTTTCAATAGGTTTATATGCTTTATTGTTTTTATGATCTTGATTGTTGATAGGTTTTGTGAAACATTCTGAGAAGACCTCCTGAATGGGAGCTAGTGTTTTCTTTCCTACAACAACTAAGCCTTTTTAAGTTTATTTATTTTCAATGCATGAGTGTTCATTTTATGATCTTAATTGTTGATAGGTTTTGTGAAACATTCCGAGAAGACCTCCTGAATGGGAGCTGGTGTTTTCTTTCCTACAACAACTAAGCGTCTTTAAGTTTAGTTATTTTCAATGCATGAGTGTTCATTTGATGATATTGATTGTTGATAGGTTTTGTGAAACATTCTGAGAAGACCTCCTGAATGGGAGCTAGTGTTTTCTTTCCTACAACAACTAAGCCTTTTTAAGTTTATTTATTTTTAATGCATGAGTGTTCATTTGATGATCTTGATTGTTGATAGGTTTTGTGAAACATTCCGAGAAGACCTCCTGAATGGGAGCTAGTGTTTTCATGCCTATAACAACGAAGCCTTTTTAAGAGTATTTGTTTTCAATGTATGAGTGTTTACTTGATGATCTTGATTGTTGATGGGTTATTTGAAACATTCTGAGAAGACCTCCTGAATGGGAGCTAGTGTTTTCATGCCTACAACAACTAAGTCTTATTAAGTGGAATGCAAGAGTGAGGATTTGATTGAATTTTCATTAGAAGTTAGGTGCCTAATCCTGCATATAGAGTGCATGTGCTTCGTAAGCCTACGAACCTCGGATTGACAAATTAAATGGTTGGGAAATTACTACGACGAAATTAAACGACAATATTTTCGCTCAATAGGAAGTATTGAAATACTTCCATATGAAGGCTAGTCGTAGTGTAAGGAGTGCGCATAGAGAGGAATTATTCTTTCTCCATAAGCTCAGGAGAGATAGAGTTTCGAGAATGCAAGAGAGACCCAAATTTGCAAGGCTCGCAAGGGACAAATTGAAGGCTGAGACCTTCAAAACATTGAAAATATTCCAAGTCAGGAAGAAATCACAAGCTCGGGAGGAAGAACACAACATTCGTAGATCAATTGTGGAGGAGGAAATCTGGACCGTCAAATCCATGTCTAGACACCCATCAAAGAGAATAGGAGGATAAAAGATCTCAACCATCAGATCTGAAGCACATGGAACAATAGTCATTGGATTCGGAAGAGGTGCATGAGGTTTATTCCATTGGAGTGAATAGGAGGAGAGCCGACTTCGTGAAACGTGAAGTCCCAACATCATCAATATTGTCCGTTGTTAGAGGATAGGTGGAAACAGATCATAATTTCGTTGACATACAACTCATGGGAGTCAAAGGAAAAGTTCACGAGAACTCGTGAAAATATCACAGTCGTTGATCAATGAAAGATGTGGACCATTGATTTTCTAGCAAAATTTTTGACATTTCAAGGATTGAGAGAATGGAGGGGAAACGTATTTCATCCCCATGACACATGAAATCCTAATGAGATATGAGTCATCATATCATGGGGAAATCAGAACCATCATATTGGGGTTCTGAAATATCGACATTTCAGGGATCGAGAAAATGGAGGTGGAAAGTATTTCGACTTCACGACACGTGAAGTCGCAACATGCCTTTTGCATATGCGCATGGTCACAGCCCATGGTCATGTGTAGTGGAGGCTCACACTTGGTGCTTAGTCACGTAGGCAGAGTTTCGTAAAGGATCTGTGGATTAGGTAATAGGATTCTTGCAGGGAATCGAAGAGTCGTTTCAACTGAGGTTGTAGAAGATCCTTAGACCAGGAGTTCAGTGGACCCTACTAAGGTAGGGGATCTACATCATGTGGTATCAGAGCCAGGTTCTATCTGTAGACAGTGGGTAGAAGAGAAGGAGATAGTCTGATACCATCAAGTGGTATCAGAGCCACTTTCTGTCTATAGACAACATGGAGAGGGAGGCAGAAAAACCAAGAGATACTATGATACACACCATTAAGTGGTATCAAGGATAAATTTTGTTTGTAGACAACAGACAAAGGATAGACGATGGCAGGAGATAATTCGATGCCATCAAGTGGTATCAGAGATCATATTTTAAATTTTTGTAGAAAAGAGTAGATAAATAAAATACTCTGATACACACCATCAAGTGGTATCATAGTTGATTTTAGTCTATAGATTTCAGGCGAAGGAGATACATAAGACAATATGACTACATCAAATGGTATCAGAATGTGAATTTCACTTGTAGACAACAGGTGAAAGGAAGACATACTAGTGACGCTCTGTGAGGAGGTTGTTGCATGAGCGCAGTAAAAAAAAATTAAACAACTAGGTGATCTGTAAGAGAAGATGGAGATGCTCTCGGGTGTAGAGTAATCTGTAGGCTTTCCAGGAGGGCAGGTAGAAGGTGGAAATGGATGTTGAAGGCCATAAGAATGGTCGAAGAGGAGACCACCAACAAAAAATAAAAGAATAAATCGATGAGGAACTCGCTGAGATAAGAGAGAGAATGGAACAACTGACATTGAAGATGCAGTGGGAGGAAATGGTACGCTGGAGGTATGAATGACCTCTGAACAAGAAAGCCAAATGGCTTGTTCAAAATTTGTTGGCCAAGAAACAAAAACAAGAGTTGAGGAAGTGGCTGAGGTATGCTGAAAACCTCAGTGACACAGAGCTCATTTGTATTTGTGTGCCAGAAGTTCGAGAAACCCTCAGTGATGAGGAAGCGAGATCAGTTTTAGGTCTCGTAAACTGCCAGTAGGGAAGAGATGAATTTTTAAATTGTCAGGTGGGCAATGAAATGATATCATTGGAGTATCTCATGGACTGTCAAGAGGACAATAATGAAAATTCATATTTCCATGGGGGAAATGATATGAGATTAGCAGAAGGTATCATAAACTGTCAGGTGTGCAGAAATAAACTTTCGAGTTGGCATGTGGGAAATGGAAAGAGACAAGGTGGAGGTCTCAAATACTGCCAGAGGAGCAGTGTCAAAAGTTAATATTTTCAAGTGGGAAATAAATGAGATTGCCTGGTCTCATAGACTACCAGGTGGGTAGAAGAGAAATCCCAAATTTCCAAGTGAGCAAGGGGAGACAAATGAGACTGTCTGAAAGTATTAGGAGCTCAAAAGTGAGGTCAAGTCAGCAAGGAGTGTTGATAGATTCACATGGATTTTTAGACCATGTGAATGAATATGATGAGAATTTATAAACTTTCACCATACAAGAAGAGGATCAAAGGAGCATTCTGATTATTGTTGGAATTCAGATATTCCTACTAGATAGCCGAGTTGAGGCCAGAGCCTATGTTGCAAATGAAAAAACAAAATAAATACAACCATCAGACACTATTAAAGAGAAATAAATGGAGCAGACACTGATGTCTACCCCAGAATAAGGAGAAGAGAATTCAGAATAATGGCTTAAATTTTTCAGCCAGGAAGCTGAACAAGAGATGACTATAGGACTGGAGCCTGCAACAGAGGAGGAAGCAGACAACATAGACCCTGCTGATCTGTATGAAAAATTGGAATCCCTAGAGAGAAGGGTGATAGTGAAAATATTTCACATCCAACAAGCTAATTTGGAGACAGATGGAGGAGCACACCAACCCCAGGAGAAACTGTAAGAAGTTGGACTTGAGCCAACAAAAGGAGAAATGGTAGAAGCTAATCTATTAGAGGAAAAAACTAAGAAACATCTCAGTGATGAGACTGTAGAACTGAAGTTTGCAGCAGAGTAGAAAGATAATTCCACAAAAGAAATAAAGGACATGGGGGATCATGATGATCTACTCACTGGTAAGGTGGAAGTGCAGCAGAGAAGACTGCATAAGGAGAACCAACCACTAGAGCAGCTAGACAAAGTGATAGATGATATTAGGAAGCTGATGTTGAGGTCATCAAAAGACGTCAGCAAAGGGAAGCTGAACAGAAGATATCATGCCATAGCAGCAGGGAAGAAGAAGAAGAAGATGCAAACGCAACAACAACAACAACAACCAAGCAGAGGAGCAAGAGGAAAACTCCAAGGAAGAGTTTGGGATCTAGGACGATTTCAACACTAGAGAAGAGGAGCTCATGAGAAGGAGCTCACGATTTTCCCAACAAGGGAGTATGATTTAGGAGCATCACTCCACCTCAGCATGTGCGCTGACATGCCAACACACCAACGCACAGTAGAGAAACGGAGAGGTTTCGACCCTCCCATTTTTCAATTTCCAAATATGATCTGATATAGATTTTACGTGTTGTAAATATGTAAGAGTAGGCCATGCCTTTATACAGGTAGTGGTTGAGGTTGACTTAAATGGTTTCCTGCAGCAAGCCCAGAATGTAGAAAGGTCTGGGTAGAGATTTATAGAAGGTAGCCATAGGAGTACAATGAAGTAGTGGAATAAGGATAGCACTAAGGCAATGAAGAGGATAAGCTCGTAGAGACCTCTTTTGTAATAAGGAGAATTAGGATATTAGATATATATATATATATATATGGTAGGGAGAGAGTGTTAGAAGGCCTTAGGAGGTCTTAGAAGTTCTGAGAGAGATATTGAGAGCCTAGATGATTTTAGGGGCTAAATTTTTCAAATGGGCTAATTTTCCATGGTTTTTCCCAAAAAGCATTTCATCAATTTCCATTTTTTCTAAAAATAATGTGCCCAAATTCCATAGAATAAAATTATTTAACCTTAAAAATCGCCAAAAATTTATAGAGACTATATAAAATCCGTATAAATTTGAATATTTTTACCAAAATATCGCCAAACATTTTACATTTTGCATAATCAGGACTAGTAAGATTATCCCAAGTTTCTACATTTTAATATAAATTTCCATCCTTAAAATCACCCCTGCTTGAGAGAACTAAGACTCTGTTTCAGTCCAGTTTTTTTAAACATTTGTACAGAAATTTTGAGATTAATACAAAGAGCATTTTTTCCTGCATATGAGTTTTTGTGTGTTTATTTGTCTATATTTGAATTTATTTTATGTTTCCATTTATGTTGTACATGTATGCTAAGTTCCATCTACAGGGATAGATAGGATCCATTATCTGGTTGAGAGATGTTAATTGTTTCTCGGTTCTTTAGGATGTGTAAGGAGTGCACAACAGAATGTTGGAAGTTTTGTAGCCAGCACAAGGAGTGCACATCTGAATCTCTCTGTTGAGTTCAGAGGAGAATGTGCCAAGAGGGCACACCAGGATAGTTTGCAGACTCGAGAAGAGCCTCAGAGTTACTAAATACTCGGGAGGGAAGACTATACAAAGAAGGCATAGAGAGACAAAACTTTTGAAGCTTCTATAGGGCTCTTCCAAGAGGGAATCGAGTGAGTGCAAGGAGTGCACCAAGGAAAACTTTGTTTCATGTTATGTGAAAAGAGAAGTGTCTATGAGAAGACACTTACAAATTTTCCAAACACTCTGGATGAAGACCTGTGCAAAGAGTGCACTAGGCAAATACTAGAAGGAAGTGTTGAAAGACTTCCATCTGAAGGCCAGTCAAAGCATAAGGAGTGCATGCAGAGAGGAATTATTCTATGTCCATAAGCTCAGGAAAGATAGAATTTATAGAAAGCAAGTGAGACCCAAATTTGCAAGGCTTTTAAGAGACAAATCGAAGGCCGATACCTTAGAAACATTGAAAATATTCCAATTCAAGAAGAAGTCACAAGATCAGGAGGAAGAGCACAACAGTCGTAAATCCATTGTGGAGGAGGAAATATGGACCATCAAATCCACGTATAGACACCCATCATAGAGTGCAAGAGGAGAACAGATCCCAACCATTAGATCTAAAGCATGTGGAACAATAGTTGATGGATCCAGAGGAGGTGCATGAGGTTTAGTCCGTTGGAATGCACAGGAGGAGAGACGGCTTCAAAAAATGAGAAGTCCCGACATCATCAGGATCATCCATATTCAGAGGACAGGTGGTATAAGATCATCATTTCCCTGATCTGCAAGTCAGGGGAGTCAAAGGACAAGTTCATGAGAACTCATGAAATAAGAACTCAAGAAACAATCACAGTCATTGATCAAGGGAAGATTTGGACCGTTGATTGTCAAGGAAGAGTTTCGTAATTTTGGGGATCAAGAGAACGGAGGTGAAAAGTCTTTCATCCCTATGAAATCCCGATGAGATATGAGATGTCATATCGTCGAGAAATCAGGACCGTCAGATTAGGATTTCGAAATATCGGTATTTTGAGGATTGAGAAAATGGAGGTAGAAAGTCTTTCGACTTCCCAATATGTGAAGTCCCGACATGCCTTTTTCATAGGCATGCATTCACAACACATGGTCGCATGGAGTGGAGGCTCATGCTTGGTTCTTAGTCACACAAGCATATTTCCATAAAGGACCTATGGATTAGGTAATAGGATTCTGACAGGGAATGAAAGAGCCATTTCGGCTCAGGTTGTAGAAGATCCTTAGAACGGGAGGGCAGCAGACCTTGTTAAGGTAGGGGGTCTGCATCATATTTGATGCACCTCTTGATTACAACCTTCTACTTGGTTGTAGTTGTATTGATTCCATGTGAGCAATTGTTTCTACTCTTTTTCGTGTGTTACGTTTCCCGCACCAAGGAAAAGTTGTTATTGTCGATCAAATGGTCTTCTTTAATTCTAATTCACATACTAGCAACTTACCTTTCATTGTGAAAACACCTCCTGGTTATTATAATGTCGGTGTGGGTCTTTTAAAATATTCATCATTGATGGGTAAATTTCCTATTCCACTACCTGATATTCCTCCTCCTTTTGTCTCCTCGATTAACATGATATTGACCTTTATTAGTGAAACCCATGAGTCTTATGACCCATGGATAGTACCTATCTCTGATGATTGTCTTCATTACGACGACTGAATGCCTTTGAGTCTGGTAGAATCATCTTATCAAGACATTCAATCAACAACTCCTTCTCCTCCTCTCTGTGATATGTTTGTTGATCCATTTTAGGTGATATTTCCCACTGATGAGATGATCATGATAGTTATTTCTATGGAAGATACTCCATGGCATGATGGAAATCATCGTTCTATTCTCTCCCTAGAACCCTAGACCATAAGGAGTTATCAACGGATTTCGACTCCATCTACCATTGTTATTATTTCCTTCATTCCTAAATCAACACACGATGTTTTGTATGAAGGGAACTTGGGTAATATTTCACCTACCATCTCTCTTTATGTCTCGATTAAACCCAGAGTCATGCAAAATGTTCACATCAGTGCCTCATGTTCTGTTGATGAGGTTTGTACTTACAAATCTCTTTTCCAATAATTTCGTGACGTTTTTGCCTGGAGTTATGAATAAATGTCTGGTATTGATTCTAATATTGTTGTACATGAGATTAAGACATACCCGGATGCTAAAACCATTCGACAATTACTTCTCCCAGTACACCCATGTAAATCTGTTGCTATTAAGCTCAAAGTTGAGAAACTTCTTAAAGACGGTTTTGTCTATCCGGTGGCTTTGACTGATTGGGTGTCCAATATTGTTCCAGTTAACAAGAAACAAGGCACGATCCATGTTTGTGTAGATTATAGGGATATCAACAAAGATTGTCCCAAAGACAATTATCCAACCCCTTTCATTTACCAGATTGTTGATGACTTTGTCGGGGGTGAAATATTCTCCTCTATGGATGGTTTCTTTAGCTATAATCAAATCAATATTTTACCTACGGATCAACATAAGACTCTTTTATTTTCCCTTGGGGAAACTTCACATACCGAAAATTACCTTTTGGTCTCAAAAAATTTGGTGCAACTTTTTAGTGCGCTATGCCTTATGATTTTCATCACATTAAGTACATTGTACAACCCTTTCTAGATGATCTACTGACTCATTCTACACATCATCAAGATCGCCTGACACATCTACGGGCCATTTTCTTACGCTGTCGTTATTATCCCATACGATTGAATCCACACAAATGTGTTTTTTGTGTGGATTCTGGATGACTTCTTGGTTTTATCATGTCTATACATGGGATTAGAGAAGACCCCCTAAAGGTTGAGGCTATTCTCAATTTACCTCCTCCTTCCACACTATGCCAACTCCAAAGTTTGCAAGGGAAGGAAAAGTTTTTATGTCAATTCATTCCCAACTATGTTAAATTAACGAAAGGATTTACTTGGCTTATTAACAAAGGTTATGATTTTGTATGGGATGACACTGCCAAACAAGCCTTTGAAGCTTTGAAACTCTCCCTGACACATACACCACTTTTGTTTTCACCCGATTATAGTCGAGATTATTTCATGTTCTTAGTTTCTTCGAACTCTACCATTTCTATGGTTCTAGTCCAAGAGGATGATTCGCATGATGAACATGTTATGTACTATTTGAGTTGGAGTCTCATGCCCAACAAAACTAAATATTTACCTGTGGATAAACTGGCCTTGGAAGCTGTTCAAGTTGTTCAATGTTTTCATCACTACATATTATTACAAAAAACCATAGTCATTTCTGATTTCAACCCCAGGCAACACATTCTTACTTGACAATTGTTGGGGGGAAAATACTCTAAATGGATAGTTATTCTCCAAGAGTTTGATTTGGAGTTTGAACGCGCCAAGTCAAAAAAGTCTTTGGTTTTTTCCAAATTGATATGTGACCTTCCCTCTACTTAAAAAAAAACTGTGGCAGGAGATTCCTTATCTGATGAATCACTCTTTCTAATCAGTTCTAACAACATATGGCTTGGAGACAATATTATTTATCTCCAAACCCAAATTTTCTAGCCTAATATTTCTAGTAAAGATCATCCTCGTATTCAGTATCAAGCCCATCAATACATTATCCTTGGTGATAACCTTTACCATCGTGGTATTTATTCCATATTTTGATGTTGTCTCACCTATGATGAAGCTAAGAAAGATTTGAATGACTGTCATTCTGGAGCATGTGGCGGTCATATGTCTGGGTATGCCACTGCCCAAAAAATATTACGAGTTGGTTATTTTTATCCCTCATTATTTAAGGATTGCATTACTGTCTTCCAGAAATTCCACACTTGTCAAACTTACAACAATAAGATCTGATCCCATCCTTCTCCTCTTCACCATGTCATATTTGTTGGTCCATTCGCTAAATTGTGCATTGAATTCATGACATGTAATCCTCACTCGATTTGGGAGCATGGATACATCATTGTAGTCATGGATTATTTCACTAAATGGGCCAAGGCAATGCCTACATTTGATAATACCGAAAAAAATGTAGTGTTATTCATACTCAATCATATCGTTACTAGATTTGGTGTCCTTCAATCCATCGTCATTGACCATCATAGTCATTTTCACAATTTCATGATGTCTAAACTTACCAAGAAGTTGACTCTTTGACGTGAAAACTCAACCCCTTATTATCCGCAGGCCAATGGCCGGGTTGAAGTAATCAATAGGGTTCTCACTACTATGCTTCAATGGATGGTAGGAATTCACAATTCAAGTTGGCACACAATGATCTTCTCGACATTATGGGCCTATAGGACATTCCATTAAGTCTACCATGGGGTTCACACCTTTCCATTTAGTATATGGTATTGAAAAAATTCTATCGATTGAATGTGAAATCCCATCTTTGAAAATAGATGAAGAATTTCTCCCTAACCCCTCAGATGAAGACCCCTCAGATGAAGAGTAATGTCTCTTGTATTTGATGAAATTATATGAGACCCGTTGTGATGTTGCCTTGGTAATTGAAAATCAGAAAAATCATGTCAAAGCTCAATATGGCAAGCATGTCAAACCTCATGTCTTTTCTAAGGGTGATTTGGTTCTCCTTTACGAACATGATCGTGACTTACTAGGGGCTGTTAAATTTGAGCCCATGTGGTGGGGCCCTTATATTGTGAAACGAGTGTTGGAGAAAGGGGCCTATGAGCTAGTATAGTATGATGGAATTCCTTTGAGTGAACCCCGAAATGGGATTTACCTAAAGAAGTACTATGCTTAAACCATTTTGCATGAGTGTTGTGTATTTTTAGTGTATCATACTCTTGTGTGATTTTTCATTTTTGTTTCCACCTTTCAACTTCTTACCTTGCATTGTGCTTGGTTTCCATATGTCATTGTCTTAGCTACCGTATATCGGCTTTGTTGATGGTGTTAGTCACAGTACTAAAAACTTAGCATCCGTTGCTTGGGAAATCTATGCACATACATATGAATTGATCAGTCTACATGGTGTTTGCCTTGGTCGTGCAACTAATAATATCATGGAGTACAATGAACTTATAGAGCTGTTAACTAATGTTGTTTCACTTGTAATTCATCATCTTATTATACGACTTGATTCATAGTTAGTAGTACTAAAGTTGAATAACATTTATTCCATTAGAAGTCCCACTTTGTTAAGGGTATATTTATGAATTTGCCTCTTGGAAAGACATTTTGATTACAATGAATATCAACATTTTCCTATATGTCTAAATATATTGACATATGCATTGGCTAATTATGTGTTAGACATACATTTGAGACATTTATAAACCCAATCACATTTTTTTACAAAAACAATTAAGCCGGTAGGAACTTTATATTTATAATGATAAAAGTTACAAAAATTGTTTGTACGAAGACCAAAATATCAAAAAGTGAATCCCATGGCTTCATGTACAAAAAGAATCAAGGATTTTTCTTTCTATAACAAGCGACTACCCATGCCACTTTATGGATCAGTTGACCCATAGATGCAGATATGCCAACTGTGTGTCATTGATAGTGCCTAGGAAGTTCATACACTGTGGCATCAAGGACATTCATGGTTAGTCCATCTAGGTTCTATTCAATAGCCTTGAGATCATCAGAAACTACTACTACTACAACACATCTCTCTCCTTGCCTCTAGATGGGACATGATCCCGGAGGATGATAAGGCCCCACATCTGAATTATTGAGAGAACTTGACTAGTCTTGGATAGATAACACAAAAAACATTTTATATAATTAAAATATCAAAAACATTATATAAACAAAAATTTCCTTCTCACCTATGTCCCCCCACTAGGATCCCTCATGAAGACATAGATATGGATCCCAATCGAAATTCGTCCTGGCATATGCATAGTCTTCCACCATGAGTAGTCGATTCCTCAACCATTGGAAGAAAATATAGTCATACTTGACGATGGAAACACCACCATGATGAGCCATTAGATCCACCCATCTCTTCATCTGTGGATATTATGGGGCGGGTATACCCGACTCCACCTACAGACGTAGGACATGAACTCTCTCCAAAAATAAGGACACCAAAATGGACCCGTATACAAACTGTTTCAATTGAATGTTTCAGCACTTTGTGAGTTGTTTTTTCATTCTTTTAAGGACACCCTCACACCAGTTGAAGACCCTGGGTTCCATGCACTCTATCTCATAACAAAAATAAATTTACAAAGACATATTGGGAGATGAACTCCCTTCCATGCGGGTAATGTTTTAAAGCATGGTCTGCAATGTTAAATCTCAAACATATTTGATGTCTACCTTGCCACTGTGTTTTTCGGTACCTGGCACACAATGGTGGTGAACATAGTAATCCATAGGTTCACCCCCACCCCTACTTCCTGTGAGCGATACCCATGAACCACGATGAGACAACCCTATCAAAAAATAGATATCCTTTATATTTATTGTGAGTGTAAGAACACCCATGCGAAAGGCATGTTTGTTCGCATCCCACATGTGAACCAAATACTCTAGTAGCCTCAACTGAGGTCTCATGCCATGAATCCTGAAAAACTTGAGTAACCCACATTGCGTTAGAGCCATAATTGTTCCCAGTTCATTCCCAGAAAAATAATTCTCTTCCTCATGCTCTTTCTCATGCGACTCGAGCATATTGACCAAGGAAAGCCTTCCAAGGAACATTAAAAGAAGATTAGAAACATAAAAAATTCATTCCTGGTGGTTTTGCTAGTTTAGTTTATCTTTTAAAATAAATTATTACAGTCGTTGGAGGATTGTGTTTTCATGTAGAGCGACGTCTTCGCACCCTATCTATGGGGTCTCCTGCGATTGTGTAAGATGATTGTAGTTCACGATATAGTGGATATGTGACGATCTCAATGCGCAGGTAGCCCCAAAACATTGACCTAAGATCCGAATTTGACCAATGAAAACAAAATTTGAAACCATGAAAGGATAAAGAGGAAGAAGATTACCTGTTTGATAGAGATGGTTAAAAAAATGATCCACCACACACTCTGTAATTGACTATTGAAATTTGGGGAGAAAAAGGCTTTTAGGGCACTCTTTGAGTAAATTTGCAAATGAAATGGTAAAATGGTGTTTTGGGCCTATTTTGTTGTTTTTTACCACTTTTTATTGCAAAATAATATTATTTTTATATTTTATCCATTCCCTAAAGTCTAACCAACATGGAAAAGTGTTGAATTTTGGATATTAAAAGGTCTATAGATGAGATGTTTGAACAGGGTTCCACCCTTTTTTATTTGTTCTTGCATATTTTTCATATGTACATATCCTTTTAGGGTTTTTCAAGAAAAACTCCGAGCATAGTCTTAATTCTTTCTCATGCTCATGAAACCATGAGAATGTAATCGAGTAATCTTTCGTCATTTTTTCAAAATCGCATTGGTAATACGAAAAACAAAACCTATGGAGTATCCTTTAGGCTCTTTTCAAGATCCTTAAACATGAAATGATGGTCGAGCGACCTTGTTCTTTTAATGCTCGTAAAAGTATTTGAAGAAAACTTCTAATGAGCGGTAGGTTATCTCTTTTTCAGTCTCGTCAAACTAACTTATGGAAAATTACCTTATGGATTTCTCTTTAAGTCTTTTTTAAACTCTCTAAAAGTGAAAAACCACTTGAGTTTTCTTTCTTTGGACTCATTAAAAAAATATTGAATGACGCATATCGGATTGAACCACTCCTTCGTATGGTTTGTTAAACATACTCCGAGGGACTTGTCCAAAGGATGAGCTTACATTTACAATCATATGTTATCCTCCTCAAGATTGCGTAGAAATAAAGAGGTACTCGCCAGAAATGGTGGGGGGAAATTGGGAAAGAAATGTGTCTATGTATTTGTGCTAGTGGTGGTAATAGTCATTATTGAACATTACACTCCCCTTCATCATTGTATCTGGGTTGGGAAATCCATTTGTCTCTTGTTTGACCATCCAAAATTTCATATATTGGGTCCTCCTTGAGTCAATGCTTCCAATACAACTGTCACGTTGTTCATATGTTCAAGAGAAGTATAACCTAAATAAGCCTTCTATCGAGTCAACCATCTAGACTTATAATTTTTCTAACATGTCAGCCTTCCCTGAGTTAGTTTCAAATCACTTCATACTCTGATCTACTTCAAATATGTTACATATTTCATTTCATTGATGGGGGATACATCAAGGCCCTCCTATGACGAGTATTTTCCTATCGACTTCAACTCATTATCCAGGAACAAGATTTAAAAATTATTGAGTACCTTAGAGCCTGTATGCCTCAATGTCATGTTTCTTCACTTTCAATAGTGGGTTCACATCATGGACCCCTAATTGGAAGATTCCATCGAGCATTCGACTTCAAATAATTTATTCACATTCTTTATATTGTACTAGAGTACCTTGGGATTCAGTGACATCAATGGTGATTTTTCTCACACTTGTTAACAATTTTCATTAATGATCAGTAATCAAGTTGTTTCTACCATTTTCGACTTCGACACCTATAATCACTTTGTTAGATCCGTACTTAGATACGATGGAAATGAAGACCCTGTATCTCATCATCTTGATCCATATTGCGATGGAGTATTCATAAGTTTGTACTGACACATACTTCCAATGTGTATGTCTCGTGGCTATGTCTGAATTTGAATTCCTTTAGAGCATAGGTCCACAGTGTATTTCTGGTGGCTATTTTGAATCATGATGACATGGATCCACAGTGTATATTTAGTGGCCATGACTCACTTGAAACTTATGATTAGATTCACTTAAATTCTAAGCATGGGAATGCCTACCTCAGAAGATGGTATGTTATTATGCAAATTCTTGATTATTTGTAGGTTCCCGATCGATGCTCTCCTTGTTTTTGACACACACATTCTACAAAGTATTTCAGTTGTCACAAGTTCCATTTTCACACTTTGGGGGGAATTCTGTTACACATTATTTTGGTCACCTCGGTGATCAACTAACAACATGTGCTCATGTTCCCTAAAAATATGAAAAGAGACTTTCTCCATGAGAAAAATGGTTTTCTTTTCCTCTTTCAAAAACTATAACAAGGAAGGTCGTCGCACCCTGTTGTATGCATGGGGTGTGATGATGCTTGATGATCACACTCTACACTAAAAATGGATTGTGACGTCCTTGCATGCTTCCTGTACATAGGGTGCTGCAATGCTTAAGTAAATGAAAAGTCAAAATTCACGAATGTTCTAGAAGGGAATCTTCTAGAAGATGAGGTGGCCTCTAATCGGTTTGGATGTTACATGCTTATCTGATTTAGTGGGATCATCCTAATCTCTTCATCCATCACTCTTTCACACTATATAAAGGAGATATCTCTCATGGAAAAGGCTCCGTTTGAATAGGCTAAGGTTTGCAAGGGCTTTCATATGCATGAAGAGTTCTACTACATATTATGCTTGACAACTTTGCTTTAGTTCTCTAAGTCATATTGTGGATATTCTTCATCCAAGGCCTTGGAGAAAATGTGTGCTTGTTGGAGCAAAGACCCATTGAAAGGGATCTTGAAACATCAAGGCATAGTTTTTATTCTCCACTTTACATTTAATATAATGCAACAATACATTTCTTCCCTATAAAGGTGTGTTAACTTTTATTGTATAACTCCTTGATCTTATACATAGAATTCATTGGAATATATATATCTTTGTTCTCTATCTCTTTTTTGGTTTGTTCTTCTTAATTTAGGTTCACCATCCTGCAAAATCACATAAGGAGCTACAAGAAAGACACTAGCGAGGATCAAGCGTCGTTTAAAAGGTGTGTCACCTATACCTCTCTAAACTAGTTTATATGACAATGAAATTTAAGGTGAAGTGTGTATTCTGTCTTGTTTTGTTTTAGCTCCTTGTGGAAGTTAGGGAGATCTACTTATGTCCACACTTACCGATTAGTTTGATAACACATTTATTAATTCCTTTGTGCTCCCAAATCACTTTTGGACTTTGAATTTTCATTCTACTTCTTCCGTTTGAATTAACTAAAACTTTCAACAAAAAATTTCAGTACTTATGGATACATAATGTTTAAACGAGTAATTCATATCTCTCACCAACTAGAAAATATTTCAAGCAAGACGACTTGGAAGGATTTCAGAGAGCTCCACATGTTTCACTGATGCATGAAACCTTGACCTTATGCAAACCCCCATATTCTCTCACCCCTTCATGTTCCTCCATAGATGTGTGGAGATAGCTCTAGACGTCTATGGCCTCCCCCAACAGAGGATCCGGGGGCTCCTTGCTTTCATATAAAGACTCCTTCAATCATGCTCCTGGAAAAATCCAAGAAACCATGAAAGAAGACGAAACTTCCCAGAATAATTTGGATCATCCTGCAACTACTCAACCACATGTGACCAAATCAGTATCAGATGCAGCCAAAACAAGCACTTGGATATATAAATCCAAGGATAGACCTCAAATCGATCTTTCACCATCCCAAATCAATGCCTCGATCGAACACATGAAAACCTATGCGCTCATAGGAAAATTCATCAGAATTTGTCCCATGGAGCGTGATCTTCTAAGATGGATTGCTACAAAATAGAAATTGAAGGCTCACTTTGACATCCAACTTGGCTTAAAATGATGTATTGCTATCATATTCACTCGGTTGGATGATAGGGATAGAATAATGGAAGGGGTTCCCTACTTCTTCAACTCCAAAATATTATATCTCAGGAACTAGACTTAATGCTTCAACCCAAACAAGGAAGACTTCACTTGGGCTCCTACCTGGATCATAGTTTACTCCTTTCCATCAAAATAATGGGACAATGAAACCCTTAAATACATTGGAAACACCTTGGATAATTTAGTTAAAATAGTAGAGAAAGCTAATACCAACAAATACACCTATTATGTTAGGATCTGTGTCTACATGCACATATCCAAATCCCCATTGGACTCCATCTTCCTTGCGCATGAGGAAACATAGTGGATCCAAAATTTAGACTACGAACATGTTCCTTTAAAATGTTGCAAGTGTCATGAACATGGGAACCTTTTTAGAGATATCCCTCAAAATAATCCAGCTGAAGACCTCAAAGGAGAAACACTCATAGATTAGGAATGTTTAGGACTATCCCCAACTGACAACGATCCAAATCGACCTTTGGGAATATCTTCTTGGCCAAATACAATTTGGATAAATAAATGGAATCTCTTCATCTTCAAATCATCAATTATGGACACTCAGAGGCTCTATCCAACATGGAATCAAAACTTCAATCTCAAATAGAGGATCATTTCTTACAAGAAGAAATATTATGGAAGAAAAAATCAAGAATCTCCTAGATAAAAGAAGGAGAGTGTAACACCTCTTTCTTCCATCGCTCAACCATCCAACACATAATTCACAACATAATATTATGTGTTAAAAAACCAAATGGATCCAGACTAGAAGCTCACAAAGACATTGAAAAAGAGTTGGTCTCTTATTATGAACATCTCCTCTCAGAGGAGAAATAGTCTAGGGAGGAATCCATCCAACAATTAGGTAACCACATCCCCCATCTAGTCACAGATCACCAAAATTCTTCCTTAATGTTACCAATATATTAATCGGAGGTTTAACTAGAAGTCACTCAAATGAAGGAAGGTATTGCCCCTGAAACCGACAATTTCACGATCAACTTCTTCCATTCTTGTTGGGATGTGCTAAATATGGAGGTGTTGGAGATCGTGGAAGAATCCCGTAGTAGACAATGAGTACTTTCAACTCTCAATGAAACCTTTCTCACCTTGATTCCTAAAGAAGAAAATGTGACAAATCCAAGTAAGTACAGACCTATAACTCTTTGTAATGTCATTTACAAAATCATTAAAAAAGTCATAGCCAATAGGTTAAAAACTCTCCTTGCCCTTCTCATATCCCCTAAACAAATGGGTTATGTCAAGGGTAGGCATATACTTTATGGAATCATTCTAGTTCATGAAGTTACCCACTCCCTAAAAAAAACAATAAACTTGGCATGCTTCTCAATATGGATCTCTCCAAATGTTTCGATCGCTTAAGATGGGAGTACATAAAAAATACTCTCCTTTCCTTCAGCTTCAGTCAGGACTGGATACAATGGATCCTCTCTCTCCCTTATTCATAATTCTTCTCTATATTACTCAATGGATCCCCCTCCCCCACCTTTTCCCCCTTCAGAGGCATTCATCAAGGAGACACCCTCTCCCACGTCCATTTCATCCTCATGATTGAAGTTTTAGGTCACATGCTCAATAATTCTTTCTCAGAAGGTTCTCTAAAAGGATTGTGTCTTCACAACTGTTAGCCCCTAACCCACCAACAATTTGTTTATGACAAT
The DNA here is from genome assembly GCA_009831015.1 of Picea engelmannii. Lineage (NCBI taxonomy): Eukaryota > Viridiplantae > Streptophyta > Pinopsida > Pinales > Pinaceae > Picea > Picea engelmannii. The sequence continues at coordinate 569,625 of ML781131.1, read as the reverse complement.
TTTTTCTTGGCCCACCCCTCAACTCAAGAAGTCCACACCTTATTGGGAATACTCAACACTTTTTCCAATGCCTCTAGTGCCTCCTTCAACCTGGAAAAATATCTCATCTTCTTTTTCAACACTCCCTCCACCACTCAAAGGAATATTTCCAGAACTCTAGGTTTTACCACCTCCTCTCTCTCTCCTCCAATTACTTTGGCACCCCTCTAATTGCCTCATCCCTCAAAAACTCCACCTCATGGGAACTTATTGAAAAATTGACTCAAAATATCTCCTCCTGGACCTTTCCAACCCTCAAGTTAGTTGGGCATCTAGTTCTCATAAAGGTTGTTTTGCAAACTATTCCTTTGTAGAGATTTCTATTCTTGCAACCCCCAAATGGGTCCTCAAATCCGTCTAGAAGATTCAATTCACTTTCCTCTTGAGTGATGGTAATAACACCAAAAAAATGTGTTCTTGTAAAATGGGACACAATCTGCTTGCCAAAGAACATGGGAGGTTTAGGCTTAAGGGATCCTATCAATATAAATGAAACTCTCAATGTGAAAATCTTGTGGAATTGGGTTTCTAACAACTCCAGTCCACGGGAACAACTTTGGCACAAAAATACAACCCAAATTGGAACCCTCTTAACTTGATCCAATTCACTCCAAATTATCAAGGCTCTCTCATATGGAACTCAACAAAACTCCATTGTCATCTCATTCAACAACAAAAGATTTGGGAAATCAAGGATGGATCCCAAGCCAAGTTCTGGATAGATTCTTGGAAACAGCTCCCAAGTATGGAAAGACAATATAATCTTCCACCACAAGGAAGCACAAAGGTCAAGTATTTTTGGAAAACAAGTGATCAAAACCATTTCAGGAAATGGAAAGCGATTGAAGGCCAACTACTTCATCTACCAGTAGAGACTGGAAAAAACAACAAGCAAGATGTGTATAACTGAAAAAGTTGCATCTGTTAGGAACATGACAGACTTAGATGGGGATATTGTCCAAAAGGGGTATTCACAATCAAATAATCTTATAAAATTCTAATCCCTCCCTCGCTAGTTCCTTTAGATCCTTGTTGGTCCAAACTTTGGTCTCTCAGAACTTGGCCCAATCTCTCAATATTCCTCTGGCTAGTTCAACACATGCACATATTAACTTGGGACAACATTCTCAAAAGGGGATTTTTTAGACCTTCTCTCTATGATCTCTGTCAAAGCCATGAGGAATCCATAGATCACCTCCTTGGTAGTTTGCCTATCTCCAATCATTTATGAAACACTTTAGCGATTATTTACAAAACATATGACTGGGTTCATGGCAATGTAACTCATTCTATAAAAACTTGGGATGAAAATCCTTAGCAGAACCCAATAGTCAACCATATATGGAAGTTGATCTCAATTTTCATAGTCTGGAATATTTTGAAAGAGCGTAACCAATGAATCTTTGAATACAACGCATCCTCTGAAGAGATACTTTGGGAAACCTACAGAAAATGACTGTTGGAAATTATTCACCTCCACCCTAGGCCTGATCAAGATTATAAATTGATTCCCAATGAGGAAACATTACTACAATGATGGTACATCACTCTTGACCCCAACGTGGGCCCTCCTTCAACTCCATATTCCTACATGAGGTCTCCCTCTAGTCTGAAGAACTAGTTCTTCCCTCCTCTTGGTTTCTTCAAACTCAACTTCGATGGAGCCTCCAAAGGCAATCCTAGCCCTACTGGTTTTGGAAGTATTTTCATATACAATTTTGGTGTCATTCTTTGACTCTTCTATGGATCCATAGGCTACGAAAGAAACAACATCACAAAACTCTCACATCTTCTCCAAGTTATCCAAATATAATGACAAAGATCCCTCTTCCCTCTTATGGTTGAAGGCGATTCTCAAATCATCATCTCCATGGAAATTTGTCTACAAAACGCATCTCAAATAGCAAAAATTTATCCCAACTGGAGCCTAGACTAGGGGATTCATCATCTGGATCAACTTATAGATTCCAGGGACTCCATTTATTTTCACCATGTCCACCGAAAGGTCAATTAACTAATGGACATAATAGAAAATGAAAGCATCATGGACAACTCTGATCTTTAGCACCACACCCTAGATGAGATTTTGAATCACTCTTTCAGGCAAGACTATATCAAAATCACTCTTAGGGACTCTCCAACCCTAAATGAAAGTGTACCCATGATCCAACTGGTGATCAACACAAACCTCTCTAGTGTGTGAATCAATGGACAAGTGCACTCCACCTCTCCCTCCCCTCATGGACATTAATTCATTGCGTACCTCGAGACGTTGGGCCTTAAATCTGCCACCTTCTCCATATCATCTCCTACAACGCTACAGTACGTCAAACAAGATCGTACACATGCAGAAGATGAGGGAATTGAAATACCAAGACTTAAACAATTCTCATTCTAGAAATTTTCATTCCATATCCCCTGACCCACTCTGGCACACCGCCATATTCTGTTGTGACTCTGTTATCTACAAGTGGTTGTGGCTCAACCTCATTCTCATCCATCACAATATAAAACTCTTGCAAATGCCTCTGTAAAAGAACACCACCCCTAGCTTGGGAAGAGGAGGTCGTGGAGGTTGTGCATCCTCAACACATCCTCCACCTATCATGGCTAACCAATAAGGATATGACTTCATAGTTATAAACTCTCTTCGACAACTATTATATGACTGAGAGGAAGAATTATAAGTCTCTCTCCCAACCACTCAACACACCCCCAAGCATCTCAAAAACTATCAGGTCATGAAAAATATCCTTTCTCGCTCCCTCCTTAGTCTCCTAGGTGTGTTCATATTGAGCCCTCCCAACTTGCCTCACCCCCTAGTGCCAACACCCCTCCTTCAGAGGTCCACCCCCACAACTCGACTCCTCTAGATATTAAAGGTAAGTGATCCGAATTATTTTCGGCACGAAATGAGAGCGGAGATATAATAAAGAAATGCACAGAGATATTGCAGATATTCAATAATATAACATAAATGTATCATAGATGCAACCATAAACATAGATATACAGTAATACACGATTTCTATTAATCAGAGAAATGTACAGAGACTGTAAAAATTACAGAGTGAAAGACTCGCTAGAATGGTGGCAGCTTATCTCCGAGAAGAGATGTGACGGCTACTTGCATTCGCAAGAAGATGGTTACAATGAGGATCTGGAGGCCTTTTTACAATAATCAGGAATGCTAAAAGTCCTAGACATCCAAAAAACCTAACCCTAGGAGATGAAGCGCCAAAAGTCATGTGGGCCCCGTTTGGGTAAGTTGGTGCATCAACTTCCTGGGGTCGTAACTTTTGCATACGATCTCCGTTTTAGGCGTGTGATAGCTCGTTGGAAAGGTATAGTCGAGGAGATTCATTTTGGGGGCTCGATCATGCCTTTGGGTATCATTGAGAACCTCAATCTCGAAAAAAATTCATTTAGGCCCTCAAAATGGCCCCGTAAGTGAAAACCTGCTAAAAATAGTAAATTACCAAAATGGACAAAAAACTGTTTTGAGCCATTTGGAAAAGGTGGGTGGCCCTTGATATCCACCTGGATCAGTAAGTTCGTAGAAGAGGCTCACCCTAGAAAGAAAATACCACATATGGCTCCATTCATCAAAATAACAAGACTTCCAATCAAATAACCAAGATCAAACATATCTATCTCTTCCAGTGATAGTGACTTCGACAACTACCCCATTGTGTAAGAAATCCCTATGGAAGACCCTCCAAATGCTCCCGACAGTAATGTTTAATTCTTGAGCTCGTATTTATTTACAAGTTTCATAGTTTTGTTTAGTCTCAGTTTTCATGACAGTTATTACATTGCCAAACAATTTAATTTTTTTTGTAAACCTGGTTTCCCTTCAAAGCATAAGAAATACTACCAATCTTTTTTCAGCCTAGTTTCCTAGATCGGGCATGCCTCAATTTCTAGGTTGTTTTTGTCAACTTCTCGGGATGAACATCCAATTGTTCATTTATAGTTTTCTTCTTGTATCAATAATTTATTTTTAATAGATTAGTTTTTAAATTTACAAAAAAAAAAAAAATCACATCTCTCACCATACACAACATTTTAGTGATGAATCCACATTCCTAGATGATACACATCATTTTGGCGATGGATCCACTTTTCCCTCCAACATGTCCTCACTCAATCATCTTTCTCTTTCACCAATACATTAGTGAAAAATCCACACCTTGTATCAATACACCAATGGGAGATCCTCATATTTTTTCGATGCACTGGTGAGTGATTCTCATCTCCCATCAATAGTACAAAGATTTAATATTTCTTCATATTTTCGGTATCCAAACAAGTTGTTATTTTTGTCTCATGTCGATATCGTGACAACTTGAAGCCTTCCCCTCAAGCTAGCAAAGAATTTCCTTAGGTCAAAGATACATCAATGGCCCCAAAAATTTCCCCCGCACTGACATACTACTGTCATAGGATCTTCTTTCCCCACTAACACATCAGGAAAATATTTTTATGTCTCATCGATACACCAGTGGAGAAAAGTATTTCTTGGGCCAATACATTTCCAGATAAAAATATTTCCTTTGTTGATACATTGTCGGGACCCACAATTCACAAAGGTTCCCATACAAAACATGATGTGGTGTCACATATGTTGTTGTGTAATCAAGCTTTTGATTTTCTCACTAATTTTTACCTTTTTAACCCCCAAAACCCTTGTTTCAACACCATTTTACATTGTTTCTTCACCAAAAAGACACATTGGAATCACCAAGAGTACACTAATGCAAGAGTTACCACCCACTTGGAAATCCCTTCTATTTACCATGCACATGATCAAAGGTATGCCTAAAACTCTATTCAGATGTAAAATCTCATTTGATTTCAAATCACTTATTTAAAAGAAGAGCAAGGTTTAGGAATGCTACCTGATGTGTATCTACCCCACAACACTAATTTTTCTCTTGGTTAGGTCCACATATGGGATTTAAAAATCTTCATTCCACTCCTTATTCCTATATACCTCCCAAATCCAATCACAAGATACCCCTCATACTTGTTATCTTGTATCTCCTGTCCTCATATTTCACCAACCTCGCAATTTCCCTTCCCCCCACATCATTTTCTTTGTTTAAACAATTAGAATGCAAGAAAATGGCACCTCTCATGCATCCATTACTCTCGAAGACTATGCACATAGTGGAATTGAAAAAATCCCTCCTCATTCAACCATTCATCCCAATTGTTTACTCATGGTTATCATTGCTAGAATTTATATATGGGGCATATCCATACAAAAATAGTTGCACAAGTTTTACGCCTCTTCTTTCAAATTAATAACTAGTGTTTTTTTATGATGAAGCAGTAAATTATCTCCCTCCCAATGTTTGAACACAATGAATCTCATCCTAGGTATATATAAACCTAAATACTTTCTAATAAAAGGATTTTCAATCATTTTTATCTTTTATTACTTATTTGTATATGTGCTAATTGTAATATTTTGTTGTTATGACAAAATGCATCTTTTATAGGTTCAATCATGTCCAACTACAAAAAAAACTTTGAGAGAGTTGATCAGAACCCCATTGTTGAGATCTCATTAGGAAAAAAAGAGGAAGAAGTCGATATTGATACCTGAGGGCTTGTGTGTAATGATACATATTTAATAATTGACAAGGAGACATATTTCAAGTGGGGATAGATTTATAAAATGTTTACTAACCAAACATTTCCAAAACTACTAGATAAGGACCCATACCTCAAGGTATACTGAGCCATCATAAAATACACGTTCAATAGAATAAAATATCATTCTTCATCATTCCCTTATGTGAAGGCCATATCTTGAATTATCAACCACACACACATAGATAATAGCCAAGTAATCAACATGCAAGGAAAACATGTTGCTTCCTTCCATCCTACAATGTTCACTTCATGTTATCAATTGGTCTAGGGAGAGATGAAACTAGATGAATAATTAGTGAAATAATTACCTCACAATCCTAGGGATGTTATGAAATATTGGTGGGTCTCAAGTAAAAATTTTAGGATTAGAGCCTCAGACGACTACTCAACAAGTTTACTCAGGATTCCATACTAGTACACAGTTTCCATGTTGTAAATACTATACAAAGAACATGATGCTCAAAGACTGAAGGTGTTTTGAGTGCCTCTCATCCATTTTATCACCACTTTCAGATCCTCATTTAACTAGGCTGAAATTCTATATTCAACGTTGGCACATAAAAACTTAGCCATGAAACAAATGGCCCCAGGGAAGTACCCCAATATCCATATGGCCTCATATCTTCTTGAAATGATACTATTTTTCCACACATACCTGAAGGTGGGTTGGGCTTGGAATCTAGATGATTTTCCTATCCACGTTTATTGTAAAATCCTATGGGAACACAGGTATAATTCTGATTATAAATGAATTTGGAACAAGTTTCAAATTCCACTATTTTAACTATTATTTTGTGCACCCTCCCCATGTATTTCATACAAATATCAAGCTATAGTAGGTATAGTAGGATATTGGTATCTGATGGAATATGGTACATACATTAGAGTCTATAGGGCCACCAAATCCCCTCACCTGCTTTTGAAATTTGTTCCTAGAAAACTAGTTTTGGAAGAGATAGCCTACCTAACCTTGGTACATGTGGTAGATGTACTTTTAAACATGGATGAGAAAATGATCTAGCCACCTCAGTTGCTATATTTTGGAGCATATTCTTCCAAGGGAATTAAGGAGTCCTAGGCAGAAGATGACACTGGTTATGCTCTTTTCACTTCAACAAGGAAATGATCTATAGGCATGACACCCTAAAACTTGTTAGAACACAGTGCCAAAATTGAAAATTAAGGTGGATTTATGAGTAACAAAACTAGGAGGAGAAAGATATCCACCGAAGAGAAAAAATGTATTATGAAGTAATTTTTAGAGGGAGAGGTATATCCCAAGATGGAGGTAGATACATGATGAACAAGAGCATAGAGTTGTAGATAAAAAATGAAGAAAAAGATAGAAGAAAAAATTAGATCGAATGATGAGGCCAAACATAAGAGGAAATAAGAGGAATTGGCATCAACATTAGCTGAGAAAAAGAGAAGGGAATAAGAGGAACATAAAATAAAAAAAGAGGAAACAATAACAAATGAGGAAGAACAAATAAAGAGAGAATCAGAAGTTGCAACAAAACAAGAAGTACAAAATAAAAGGGAAGAGGAAGAGATGAGAAGAAAACAAGAAGATGTAGGAGACCTAGATCCCATGGACACTAATATGCCAAGATCATCCTCAAACTCTCCCTTGACTAGACATAATTTCCCATTAGGAGTATTTGGTCTCTGGGAATTCACATCGTCTAAAGTCCATAAGGTATCCAACCTAAACTCTTTCATATTGGACAAAGCGTCAGGTAAAATAGTACAATAGAGCATCAAAATATTGCTTTTTTATGGAGTAGTCTCTCTCTTAGTAACCACAAAAAAAAATGTAGGCGAAAATATCATATATGAGTCCTTGGCCATCACTTCTATTGGTGTATCTTTTATTTAAGCGTCAAATAATAACCTGAAGAACATGATGCAATAAGTTGAGTAATACAAGAAGAGAATAAGGACCGTAGGAGAAGGGATGTGATTCTACAAGGGAGATAGAACCAGTGTCCAAGAATTAAAAATAAGTTTCTAAGTAGTGAGAAAAGAGATCCATAGTTTGGATAAAGAATTGTATGCTAGGATACAACAATTCTAGAAGAAATCCTCCCAAATCATGGAACAACTAGACAAATCTCAAACCAAAAACTTAGAATTTATTGGGATCCGAGCATATTTAGATGAGATGAAGCAACCAGAAAAATACATTTTGAATGTCTCGAAAGTATTACCATGAATTATTGATTGGTAAGGTGAACTAAACCACATTTCTCTTGATAATCACTAGTAAGGAGGGGAAACATTGGAGAAGGAAGTGAATAATTCACTTGGAATATGTGTTGAAGTCCAAAAGGAAACCATTTTCTCGACCATTAAATGCCATCGTCAATGAATTGGTGAGCCAAGCCAACCAAAACCATATAAGGAAGTACAAGAAAAATTAGAGGAGGATATTCACATAATAGAAATGGCTTTCAGAACCCCACCCAAGGTAACCAATACCCTGATGGATGAGAATCTTGTAAATCCATCAAGAGCTCAAAGAATCCTTCAATATTTCATGGCCAATATGAAAAGAGACATGAATACTCTTTCCCAACATTCAATATCACATGAAGTCACTTAGAGTCCCTATTATATCATAGAATCATTTCAATACCAGGTTATCACAAAGTATGGGAATCCTATATCATTGAGAAGAATAAATATGAATCTTAATATAAATTTGAATTTGTAAATTTCATGTCTTATTTAATGAATTAGAAAGAAATGGAATAAAGAATTTGAAGAGTTTATAACTATCTCTTGGGAATTCAAGAAGTCCCAAGGAACGATTACAAAACTCAACTATATAAACCAAAGAGTACCCATTTTGAAAGGGCCCTTCGATTATGTAATTTTGGGAGAACTATTTTTCCAAAAGTAATAGTGAGAAGCACTTAGCTCGATTTTGATAGAGAGAAAAATAATTTTTATGATGACTACTAGCTGTGAACTACTTCCAACAAATGTTGGGTTATCTTGAAATGAAGTAGGATGACATTGTTTGTTTACAATTTTTTCTTGCATGAATGTGTCCTTTTATAGTATTTTCTCTTCTCTTTTATTAATGTTCTGAGATGATGAATAGAAGGGAATCAATGAAATAATGTGATAAACTATTATTTTCATATATTTATTTATGTATGTGTTAATGGTTTTTGTCCCTTTAACAACTATCTGAAGAAGGGATTGGATACGTTTCTTATCTATTAATTCACTAGATTTGTTGCTTCTAGCTAAGATAGGATAGATCATTTTTATTTTGTTTATCTAGCATAGCTCACATATTCACACACTACATTCCCTCATACCAGTAATGGAAGCCAAGTCAAAATCAAGATGGCAATCCTATTCCAAATTGTGTGAAGTTTAATTGGGACTTCATACCAGGGAATAGGTCCCCTATATGTTGAAGGGAATTTCTCCTATCTCACCACCATGGTTGGAGTCATAGTTACACCTAGTGGGGAAAATAAAAATTAGATATGTGTGATGGGATACCTTCTATGGGGAGAGCAGGGTGGCATGCCTAATGGGTGACACAAAGTGGGAGGTGATGGTGGTACTGAGAAGAGATGTTCAGAAGTTAAATAAAATTATGGATCTGTATTATACTTCTCTTGGGAAGAAACTAAATTTAGATAAGTCTTATGTCACATTTGTGGGGGTTCCAGAGTTTGATAAGTTTTATTTATCCACTTTATTTCCTTACAAGAAGATCGAGTTAAATGGAGGTTTAAAACATTTGGGATTTATTATTAAACCGATTGACTGTTACATTTTGTTTTTTTCATTGGTTGATATAAAAGGTGGAAAAGAGGATAAAAGTATGATGTTTACCATGTTTTTTAGAAGGTGGAATATTGGTTCTGGTAAAATTGGTCATCGAGGCAAACCTAGTTTACTAGATATCTTTGTCCTGGATTTCAAAGGATTTTTGGAGTTAATTAATAGATAGAAATTCAGGTTTCTATGCTCTAGGAGTAGATAAGAAATGGGGATACCCTTGGTTAAATGGTAGAAAATTTTCTTAGATTAATACCTGGGGTGTTGGGGTTTAAAGAATATCTTTCATTTATCTCGAACAATTTCATGATGGTTAATATAGGAAGAAGTATTTGGTCATTGAAATTTTTATATCCATCCTCCTTTTATATAACCTGAATGTTCAGTATTGTGGTATCTTTATTAAAAAGGTCTTATGTTGTTATCCATATGGAATGATCTTGTGATAAGTACTATCATGTAAAGGTTTTGAGGTATAGTTTTGAGCGATGTGCTTTTTATTTATGGGATATATATATATATATATATATATTAGTTAATAAATTCATTTTCAAATGAATATGTGTGAAGGGAGATACATGGAACAATTGCATGTGATAGGAAGACTACTATCCTTTTCCAGAACAGGATAATTGAATGTTGGAAGGAATATATGCATTGCAATTTTTCCTATTTTGAATAAAATTACAGACTTTTATGTTGAAAGGTGATGGTGGCATACTTGACCTAATACTAATGAGGTTGAAGGTGTCTCATATATTTATAATATGGTTTAGATAGGAAAAAAACATACCAATGGTGGTTGGGATGGTTCACAATGGAATTCCCCAACAATGAGGAATCCTCATATATGCTTGGGCATATCTTGGTGTCATATTCGGTTGGCTGACTAACATCAATGGTGGAAAATATGGTGACTAATTTCATCGCCAAATGGCGATCATAGTGTGTAATTTGATCGATCTTGCTATGAATTTAATGATTTTGTTATAAAAATGTAACTAGACCTTTTAAAACTCCCAGTGAAAGTGGATGAAGTCTCCTAAAGGGTACTAGGGACATATCCTAGCAGTGAACAACTATCTCCCTCAAGTACATTTTCAACCCATGTAAGTCACCTTGGTGATAATCCTAGGACTCAGCCACTAAGATACCTTCCTTAAGTGTGGATAAGAGATTCAACATTAAAAAATAATGAGTCATAGGTCAGCAAGATCTAGGTGGTTCGAGAAACCTTAGTGAAACACTAGACCTTGAATTTAGTGTCATGGGGTACTACATCTATCCTATCATGACTTATACAAACTTTGTATAGAAGGATTTCAATATCCCTAGGAAGACAACTATGTTTTCAATGAGAAATAATGAAGCGACATTATTTGGATGCCTATCCCAAAAGTGATAATGTAGACTATAATTTTTTACCTCAACAAAAAGGTATTAAGTCATTTAGTTACATTACCCGAATTAAGGTTTGATTTGATTTTATTGGATTGCTAAATAATTTTATGGACTGATATTATGGGTGGCATGGTGTGTTTGGAAATGTCTTTTAACTTAATTGCCTTAATTTTC
>ML781131.1:544109-558505 GCA_009831015.1 Picea engelmannii | reverse complement strand
TATATATATATATATATATATATATATATATATATATATATATATATATATATATATGGATTACACAAACTTATTTCTTTGATGTAATCAAAGAGTTATAATTTCCATTCTTCAAACAACAAAGAAAAAGTGGACACAATGAAGGAATTTCCATGCATCACTATTTTTTGGTTACCAATCATTTAAAAATCAATATAATGTATACTTATATTTATTTTTGAAATTTATGTGCATATCCCTAATAAATAACAACGTTTGTTGTTCCATCATTACTCACACCAGAACTACAAATGTCAATTATAAATCTAAGAAATGTGGTACAAACAAGTCTTGATAATTCAACAAACCCTAAAAACATTCACCTCAATAACTATCAAATAGAGTTTGAGGGATCCACTTGATTTTTAGTTAGGGTTTTAGGTAAGGGTTTCAAGTAACAATTTAAAGGAATTAAAATAAATAATTATAAACTAGATGTACATTAACGATTAAATATATACATTAATGGATAGAATTATGTTTATTTGGAAAATGCTCAACTTTAATCTGAGGAAAATATTAAAGATTGATGATAATTTCCAAATTGAATACAATACATGAATAAAATAGTTGATATGCATTTTGGGAGTGAAGTCAATAATAAAAAATATTGCATTCAATTTTATTCTCTCAAGAATCTCTAGTTAGATGCATCGAAGGTTCATCAATGATTTTACTTACATTTTCTTCATGCCAGTCTTTAAATTATACTCTTATTTGTCTCATCCTCTTTCTAGTCCTCTATCACACTTCAACATCATCAAACCATTGGAAATCATATTTGCTTCTACAATTCTTGACATTTCCCATCTTAATCATTAATTAACATGTCCTCTTCCTAATGAAAAAAAAAATCACAGTGAAAAAAATGATGTGTGAATTGGTTCATGTGCACATATATAGATATATAGATAGATAGTATATTGTACATTTTACTCTCGGTATGTGGGACTATACTATTAGTTTCTTTGGTATGGTTGTTGCAATAGCTTGATTGAGCTAGTAGATTGATCAACCTACTTCGGTAACCTACCCACACCTCAATCAAGGGTTTAATTAACCTTCGATTAAGGTATTTAAAAATCCTTATCAAGCACTTGATTGATATTTATAATAAAGCTTGATTGAGGTAAATTACTCAATCAAGGGTTTAAAATCATGATATCCAACCCCCTTCTCGAATGGTTTTCTATGAATGCAACTTCCACAAGGTGAAACCCCTTGATTTCTTTCATCTTAGGTGGCAGAGTTTATGCTAGTGTATTCATCTATAAAATGGTGTATTATTTTCAAAAATTTGATTTCATATTATCTTTTAAATATATTTTCTTCTAAAACTTACACATCAATATTTTTCTAACATCAAATTGATTTTCATTTATGTCAACCTTATAAGAAGTCTAGAATCCTTTAGATTTAATGGATATAATTGAAGAAGTGTCCAAAGTGGTCCCCTTATGGCGTATCTTTGAGCATGGACCTCATGGGAAGATGATTTTAAGAAGTCCACAAGAATCCCAAAGGTTTGGTCATGAGGCATGGAGTTGAATGAGGAAATTGAGGTTGAAGAACATTACAAGTACATACAAAATCCTCATAAATGGATATTACTTGTCATGTCATTTCCAACATTAGGTTATATACCATGTAGTTCGTCATGGTTGAGGAGTTATGCCCTCTTGAAGTTGAAAGCCCCGAAGAATTGTAGAGAAGCCCCGAAACAGTTACAACAAGAAGTTACAAGTCATTAATTAAAGGGTAAAATGGTTATAACAAGAAAGTACAAGTTGGTCCTAAAGTTAAGGAAAGAAGTCACTTGGAAAAGTATAAATACACCTCAAGAAGCCTCTCATTTGTACACACAGAAGTTCATTGAGTATCTATCTCTCAAGTGATATTTTCACAACAGATTTGAGGAAGCAAATATGAGGAAGTAAGGTGTGTGGAAGTATTGAAGTTTCAAAAGTTAAGGGTTTTTGAAAAACCTAATTTAGTTGAACCCCATGGGTCAGGATAAATGTGTCTCGAGAGGTACCCCCATAGGTTGTATGGCACTCACCTTGCAAGGCCCTTCCAGATGATTGGTCTCTATCCAACGAGGCTGAGGAAAATTTGTTGAATATGTTGTCTAACTTGTTTGTTGAAGTTGATATGCACTAGGTTGATCTATAGTTCTGATATGATTCAGGTTTTACTACATGCATAAAGGTATGTTCTTATGTGTATTTTAGGTTTGTATCATGGTTGGTTTAGTACATGCTTGATGCTTGTATTGGAGACTTATTGGTATGGTACATGGTTGCATATGGTTGAGGTTCATGTATTGGTGATATTAATACATGCTTGAGGCATATCCTTGGTACTTGGTTTATGTTTGTTACAGTTCATTGTTAGATGCACATCTTTGTGATATTGACATATGCATGAGGAACATCTATTTGGTACTTGGTTGAAGAACATCATTGACATTATGGTACTTTATTTTGGCATATCTTATGGTACATGGCTTATGACATGATTGAGACATATCATAATGGATATGGTATATGGTTGAGACACATCATTTGGCATATGATATGTACTTTGGATACTTGATGTTGGGAATATATTTGGATGCATTATCTATGTGAATAGATCTAGTTGATGATGATGATGTATCGGTATCAGTGACAATCACAGATACAGTGACAATGATAGTGATAGATAAAGTGACAGTGGAAGTGAAAGATACAGTGACAGTTTGATTATTAGTATCAGTGGTAGTGAAAAATTAAGTCTACACTTATATTCCATGGAGGTGGGACGAGGCAAGGAAAGGGGGTCGTAGCCTGCTTCTAGTTCGAGTTTGAGAACCTAAGGGGTTGCAGCCTCCTTCTAGTGGTAGTTAGAGAATTCATGGAGTTGTAGTTTCCTTTAAGTTGGAGCCTATAAATAGGGGGTTGGATCCTCCTTCCAGTTGGTTCTCTCTATGAATGTAATCTTTGATATATATAAGAAATAATTATGTGTTTTTCTCTCATTTGGGTTTCCACGTAAATTTTGGTGTACTTTATATCTGTTATTAATATTGGTACTCCTTATAATATATTAATGATATATTGCTAATAATTTTAATGCTTATATATTCTAATTAAAGGTGGTAAAATATTCCATAACATTGATTCACCCCCCTCTCTTTTTTATAACAATTGGTATAAGAGAAGTTCCTTCTGAAAATAGTCTAATCACTTGAAGATAGATTATGGAGTGCAAAAAGAATGGAACACCACTATTTTATGGACATAATTATCCCTTCTGGAGAAGAAGAATTAAAACATTTATACAAGAAAAATAAGTTGATGTCTGGAAAGTAGTAGTAAATGGATACACAACAGCTACCACTCCCCCAATGGATAAGGATGGAAAGAAACTCAAAGAAAATAATTCAAAGTCTACTAATGACATTATGGACGGTATTGTTATATCAATATATGTTAAGGTTATTCACTATGATTCTGTAAAGGATATTTGAGAAAAACTTCAAAATGTTTACAAAGGAGATGCCAAATTCAAATGGGCCAAGGTTCAAACTTACAGAGGGCAATTTGAATATTTGAAAATGAAGTGAAGACATTTTCCTCATGTTTTCTGCGAATTGATGAAATAGTGAATGTTATTAAAGTTTTGGGAGAAGAGTTTAAATAACCATTCATTGTTCAAAAGGTACTAATATCTCTTCCAATGAGATTTGATCCTAATATTTCATCCCTAGAAGAAAAAGAAAATATTGCTATGTTGAGCATGGATGAGTTACATGGGATGCCCACAACTTATGAAATGAGAACAGAACATGAGACTCCATTCAAAAAGGAAGCATCTTTCAAAGAATCCAAAAAGACAAGGAAGAATAAGAAAAATTCAAAGCCAAGTTGTAGTTGCAGTGATGATTCAGATAAATATAAAGAAATAGCCAAATTCCTAAGGCAGTTGAAGAAAGGAACCGACAAGTACAAATATATGTTTCCCTTAATATGCTTTAATTGTGGTAAAATTGGTCATTTTTCTTCTAAATTTTGTTCTTCTAAGAGGTCAGATAATGATGAAGAAGAATCTCCCAAGAAAGAAAAGAATTATAAAAAGGGAGACATGAGAAGAAACACAAAGAAATTCTTCAAGAAAATTCTCTACTCAAAGGAGGACATTTCCTCATCAAATGAGGATGAGGATAGCGACAATGATTCAAAAGTGTACTCTTTATGGATTTTGAAAATGAAAAACAGGATTATAAAGAAGAAGGTGAGGTAGATATTGAAGCAGGACTAATCAACGCATTAAGTGAATTAAAGAGAGGAAGAAAATAAAATCACTCATGGGAGAAATACTCAAGATAAAATAAATTTCTCAAAGTCCTAAATCTGAAGAATATCAACAGATTGTTATGAACCTAAAATTTCAAGTGGAAGAAGCCAGAAGGATTGAATAAATACTCAAAAGACAATTAGAAGAAAAAGAGAAATAGAAGGAAATCTTGGAAACATAAATAGTTTCATTAAGGAAAGAAATTTAGAAAAGAGACATGCAACATAAAAACAAAAAAATACTAGATGAGATGATCAACACTCAATGACCATATCATGATTGGTTTAGACTAAGATACAACCAAACATAGAAGTCTTAGAGCTTTATGACTATAGAATATGAATCATACTAAAAGACTTATGCAAACGTCACCAGAGGATTCACCAAGAAGGAAGAATGCAAACTTTCAAATGAGAACACTCAAAAAATTGAAAGAACTCATGAAGAAGTTTTATAGAAGAATGGAAACACCTAGAAGATTCAAAATATAGATTCATCAACCAACAATGGAAATGAATCAAGAAGAAATCTACGAAAGAACAATACCATTCAGAAGATCTCTCACAAATCAAACTATTTTTCTTGGTTTGTGTTATTATTGTAACAATTTTGGGCACAAAGCTATAAACTACAAATGTTATGTTAAGAACATATACAACTATGAAGGTCACTCTAGAATTAGTCATCTCAGAAGGCCTCATGAAACGTTTAATGGGAACTATAATAGTTTTGGGTCATTAAATGATGCAGTAGAATGTTATAAATGCAACAATTTTGGATACATGACCAAATATTGCATATTAACAGCTCCTCCAAAGGAACCAAAGTAGGATTTCAACAGTCATGCAAAAGGACCATCAAGAATTTGGATAAGGAAGCACAATAAACTAAATGTTGAAGAATCTTCATTTCTCTACAATCCCGAAGAAAAAGAAGTGATTGGTATGTTGATAGTGGTTTCTCAAAGCATATGACATGTGATAAGAACATATTTATAACTCTGAATAAATAAAGAGATGGATCGGTTTCATTTGAAAATGACAGCTCAACCAAAATTATAGCGAAAGACACAGTAAATCTTGGAAGTAAGGATGTTAGGCCATACAAATTTCCTACATGTCGAAAACGAGAAACATAATCTGCTAAGTGTGAGTCAAATTTGTGATTAGGTACATAGACTTATATTTGACTCAGATAGGTGTGAGATAAGGAAAGTAGGATCAGGAAAATTGGTGGCTATAGAAGTAAGAACTCCAAACAACATATACATCTTAAATGAGATCAGAAAAGAAAGATGTTTCTTGGGAAGGGAAAATGAAAGATGGCTTTGGAACAAAAGAATGGGGCACATGAACTTTGACAATTTGGACAAAATTAGCAAGAAGGAAGCAATAAGAGAAATGCATGAAATTTCAAAACCAACCAGTACTATGTGTGAGCACTACCTACATGGAAAAAAAACAAGAACTAAATTCGGATTGAAGGAATACTCTACAACAAAGCCATTGGAAATTGTGCACATTGATCTATGTGGACCAATGATAAAAAAAGGATTGAATGGTGAAAAATATTTCATGTTACTTATTGATGATTATACAAGAATGATTACAATTTGTTTTCTTAAGAATAAATTAGAGGCATTTGACAATTTTAGAATATTCAAGGGGATGGTTGAAAATGAAATGGATCCAAGGATTAAGTGTTTAATATTAGACAATGGAGGTATATTCACATCAAAATAATTCATGGAATTCTCTAAAGAGCATGGAATAAAAATATAGTTCTCAGTAGCCAAGACACCTAAGAAAAATGGAGTCATTGAAAGGAAGAACAAAGCAGTAACAAGGATGGCCAGAACCATGTTTAAATATTTGAAGTTGAGAAATATCATTTGGGTACAATAAATTCACACAACATTTCATATCTTGAACAAAGGAATGCTCAGAAGAAACAATGATAAAACTCCATATGAGTTATCGAAGGGAAGACTGATAAATGTCAAACATTTTAGATTATTTGGAAGAAAATTCTACATAAAAAGAGAAGATGACAGGGTTGGAAAATTTGATTCTCAAGTTGATAAAATAATATTGGTTGGTTACTCAAGCAAAGGAAAGGAACAAAAATGTTACAATCTAAGACTCAACAGGATAGTGGAAAGCATAAATGTAAATATTGATGAAAAAGATGTGTCGAAGATCAAAGAAGAAAGAAAAAAATATAAAGAGCAGGAAGCATAATAAGAACTAAAAGAAGAAGAATAAGAAGACGAACAATAAGAGAAGCAACAAGAAGTAGAACAACAAGAATATGATCTAGACGACTTTATGATTCCCTCCAAAACAACTAACCATTGGTTTCAGACGAATCATCCACCAAAACAAATTATTAGAGATACAAATGCAGGAACATAAACTGGATGAAGAAAACAAGTACATACAATAGAACAAAGATACCTGACACTATTATCCACAATATAAATAAACAAATGTGATGAAGCTATAAATGATGAACATTGGATCAAGGCCATGGAAGAAAAACTAGATCAGATAGAAAATAATGAAACATGGGAATTGGTTCCAAGACCTAAGGACAAAAATGTGATTGGTACAAAGAGGGTGTTCAGAAACAAACTAAATGGATATGGACAGGTATCTAGAAATAAGGAAATGCTATTATGCAAATGATATACTCAAGTTGAAGGAGTAGATTTTGAAGAAATGTGTGTCCTTATTTCCACAATGGAAGAAATTAGAATGATCTTGGTCTATGCATGTTCCAAAAGAGTCAAAGTATATCAGATGAATGCAAAATCAACATTCCTAAATGGTGAATTAGAAGAAGAAGTTTACATCAAACAACCAGAAGGGTTTCTACTATCAGAAAGAGAACATTACGTTCGCAGATTCAAGAAAGATATGTATGGACTCAAGAAATCCCCTAGATCTTGGTATTTAAGATTGGATAGGTATTTGCAGCAACACAGATTCAAAAAGGGTAGTGTAGATAACAACATCTATGTAAAGGTTGATAGAAACAATATACTTATCATTAAACTATATGTGGATGACATTATCATTGGAATTGATGATAACAAGTTGAGTAAGAAGTTTTCTGAAGACATGCATAATGAGTTTGAAATGTCACTACTTGGTGAATTGACATTCTTTTTGGGACCCCAGATATCTCAGATGGATGAAGGAATTTTCATTTCCCAAACCAAGTACATCAAATAAATGTTGAAGAATTTTAGAGTGGAAGATTGAAAACCAGTAAGTACTCCTATGGTGATCGGTTTCAAGTTGAGAAAAGATGATGAATCTAAAGAAGTATATCAAATACTCTATAGATCAATCATTGACATCCTACACTATGTGATACCCTTAAGACTAGATGTAATGTAAGCAGTTGGAAATGTTTCAATATTTGAAGTAGCACCAAAGGAAACTTATGTTCTAGGACTAAAGAGGATCTTCATATATCTTAAAGGAACAATAGATTTTGTACTATAGTATCCAAAAGGGAATGAGATGACTATGGTTTCATATGTATATGCATATTGGGAAGGAAGAATTGATGATCAAAGAAGTACTAGCGGAACAACTTTGTATTTGGGTGATTGTCTAGTATATTGGTTCAATAAGAAGCAATCTTTAGTATCATTGTCTACAACAAAAGAGGAATATATTGCAACAACAACATGTTTCACTCAGGCTCTTGGGATGAACCAAACCTTGGAAGTTATACAATTGAAGTATGATGAGCCTATTTCGATATTCTGTGACAATACCAGTGCTATAAGTATATTCAAGAATCCAGTGATGCATTCCAAGACCAAACATATTATGATCAAGTTTCACTTTTCGTGGGAACAAGTTACATAAAATAATATGAAATTAGAGTACACTAGGACAAAGGAACAAATTGTTGACATCTTCACTAAACCATTCCCAAGGGAGACATTTGGGTATCTTCAACAGAAACTTGGAGTAATTTATGCTCCACGATGATCGACAAGGGAAGATAAATCATGTATGGAGAGAAGATTGTTGATATCGGATCAATCAATAAAGGGACCTGAATATTAATGTTTTTTTATATATGTAAGTAGTTTACATCATCAGGAAGAAATGATAGAGAGAAAGTTCAAAAGCAATTTATTAGGGGGATTTACCCTTTTCCATTGATGTCAAAGGGGGAGAAAGAATAGAAGCATGCATACAGGGGGAGAATTGGTCACAGGGGGGCATGAGTATTGCCATCAATGACAAAGGGGGAGATTGTTCGAAAAATGATTTTCATTGATGTGAACCTTAGAATAAGTCTACAATCCTCTAGATGTAATGGGTATAATTGAAGAAGTCTCCAAAGTGGTCCCCGTATGGTGTATCTTTGAGAACGACCCTCATGGGAAGACACTTTGGAGAAGTATACAAGAAGACCATAGGTGTATTCATGAGGCCCAAAGTTGATTGAGGAAAATGAGGTTGAAGAACATTACAGGTACATGCAAAACCCTCATAAATGGATAGTCCTCGTCATGTTGTTTCCAATGGTAAGTGGTACGTCATGTAGTTCCTCACGATTGAGGAGTCATGCCCTCTTGAAGTTGAAATCCCAAAATAATGGTTGGTAATCCCATAAACGGTTGCTACAAGATTGTACAAGTCATGAATTAAAGGGTAAAATAGTTATAACAAGAAAGTATAGGCCGATCCTAAAGTTAAGGATATAATTCTCTTGGAAAAGTATAAATACACCTCAAAAAGCCTCTCATTTGTTCATACACAAGTTCATTGAATATCTGTCTCTCAAGTGATCTTTTTGCAGCAAATCCAAGGAAGGGAATTTGAGGAAGCAACATGTGTGAAAATCTCAGAGTTGTAAAAGTGAAGGGTTTCTAAAAACATTAATTTATCTTACCCCTATGGGTTAGGATATAGGTGTCGCACGAGGCACCCCCGCGGGTTATATGGCACTCATATTGCAAGGCCCTGTTAGATGACTACTCTTTTTCCAACGAGGATGAGGAAAATTTGTTGAAGATGCTATCTAGTATTTGTTGAAGTTGATATGCACGAGGTCGATCTATAGGTATGAAATGATTCAGGTTTTTCTACATTGTTAAAGGTATGTTCTTATATGTATTTGAGGCTTGTATAATGGATGGTTTGGTATATGCTTGAGGCATGTCTTGTAGGCTTATTGGTACAAGGTTGCATATGGTTGAGGTTCATGTCTTGGTGATATTGATACATGCTTGAGACATATCCTTGGTACTTGGTTTATGGTTATTATGGTTCATTGTTAGAGGCACATCTTTGTGATATTGACATATGCATGAGGCGCATATATTTGGTACTTGGTTGAGGCACATCATTGATTTTATGGTACTCAATTTTGGCATATCTTATAGTATATGGTTTATGACATGATTGTGACATATCATGAGTGATATGGTATATGGCTGAGATGCATATTTTGGCATATGATATGTACTTTGGATACTTGATGTTGGGAATATATTTTGATACATGATCTATGTGAGTAGATATGGTTGATGATGATGTTGCATCAGTATCAATAATGGTGATAGATACAGTGATAATGATAGTGACATATATAGTGACAGTGGCAGTGAAAGATACAACGACAGGTTGATTATCAGTATTAGTGGTAGTGAAAGATTGAGTCTACAATTATATTTCAAGGAGGAAAGACGGGGCAAGAGAAGGGGGTCGTAGCCTCCTTTTGGTTGCAACCAAAGAACCTAGGGGGTCGGAATTTCCTTCCAGCTGTAGCTGGAGAATTCAAGGAGTTGTAGCTTCCTTCAGGTTGGAGGATGTAAATAGGGGGTTGGAGCCTCATTCCACTTGGTGTTGGAGAAATTGGAAGTTGGTGCTTCCTATGAATGTAATCTTTGATATATATAAGAGAGCATTTTGTGGTTTTCTCCCATTTGGGTTTCCATATAAATTCTGGTGTACTATGTATCTCTGGTTAATTGATATGCATTATTGATTGATATTGATCATAATATATTGATGATATACTGCTGATAAAATTAATGATCACATATTTAGCATAAAAACTACACAACCAAAAAATTATAAAAAATATATCCAGTCCTATCAATGTCTCCTCTTCAAAAGGTTTATTTTTTTCAATTTATATAAACACTAGGAAAAAAAGTTGTTGAGAACACAAAGGTGTATAAAATGCTAATATATTTTTCAAAAAAAATATTAAGTGAGATTTACTACATTATGTATTTTTCTTATATATTTTGTTTTTGAAAATTATACATTAAACATTGAATTAGTTAAAAAAAACAAAAGTTATTTGTTAACATTTTTAGAAATTTACAAAAATAAATATTTAATGAAATGCAAATTTAACACATTGAAAAAACATATTGTTACAAAAACAACTCAATTCTTTACAAAATTTTATTTCATTATACATCAACATCAAAATTCATAATACATAAATAAATTTAAAAGATTTTTGTAAAATATTAAATTTATGTCACAATATTAGTTACATATTTTCATGGATTCAAAAAGCTAGCCTAACAAAAACTCATATTGTCATCATGAAATTGTTTTTGGAAAAGTAAATTGACTTGCTAATGAAATTATAATCTAATTTTCTATATCTCTTTGTTTTCTAACCACACATGGGTTTTGTTAAAGTGAGCCTACATAGTCTTTGGCCTCTCAAGTACATGCTCATTCCTGGCCATGAACATCCATACACCGTCTTCAAATCAATGTTTATTCAATAAAATTATTGGGAAATGGACCAGTTACATGTTGGGTCCGTGGATGATGATTCATGACATCATGAGTGGTCCATCCTCCGTTGTGGAACCTCCTCCTAAATTATGTTTGGCCCTTCCCAGTAATAATGAAACAACATACGTTCAAATTAACGTGGGCGAAGATCCCGATACGGTCATCTTGCAATGTTCCATCTATTACCCTGCCGAGCTGCCTCAACGAACCTTGTTTTAAGGAAGAAAATCGAGCAGAGCAATGCTTAGCGACTATCCAAAAACATTGTGGAACGTGTAATTTTCCAACTCTAAGGTTTAACACACGCAAAGTCAAAACCTAGAACCATATTATCATGATTTTCTTCGTTGAGCGTCGTGTCCTGATTTAAACCAAGAATAATAGGACAAATCCAAATTCTCATTCATTTTACAAAACATTGGACTCAATGAATGGATCCCAATGAAACAACTCACTCAATAAAAAAAGGTTAAATCTCACTTATTTAAATAATACCCGTCTGAGATCGTCCCCTCTATCTCCAACTCGTTCGTTCAAATAATAGCTGATTTCTGAGATCGATCCCTCTATCTCCAGACCTTGCTTTGCTTACTGAGAATAAGCGAGAAGGAAAAAAAATATGGGCAACTATGCGTCCTGCTGGTTAGCTCAGGACACGACGAAGAAGACGGAGGAAACCATCCAGCTGGTTAGGTCAGATGGCACCGTTCAAATACTTCGAAAACCAGGAATTCCCTCACCATCTAATCTGCCATTCCCAGTCCTTGTACATCGGGCAGAAGACGCCCGCGTTTTCTCCAAACGACCAACTGGAGGTGGGAAACAAGTATTTCCTTCTGCGCGAACAATTTTGGATCTTTTTCAATAAGATTTGGATCTTTTTCAATAATATTTTTCACACTATTTTGCTAAAAATAAGGCTAAATAGGGTTTGGAGATTGCACAATTTGGGTGTAATAGATTTTTTTTGAGGTAGGTTTTTTTTAATGGTGTTGAACCCTTTATGTATTTAAAAATTAATTTCAGCAATGTAAAAATTGCAATTTGACCAAAAATTATATAGTTGGATTATCCTCATGATTGCAAGTCTAAATCTTATAACATTTAGATTTTTCCAACCTAATATGGGAAAACCTACTAAGGAGGTGAAGACCACGCCTTGTTGTTTTCTTCTTCTATATCAAACACAAATACAAAGAAATGTGAACTCCGTATGTAATATCCATTGACATTGTGGCTTCTATGGATGCTATAGGGTCTTCTACTTGGTTTATTTTGCTTCAACATCCCGCTCCCTTGTTTTTCTCAAATATGGAACAATAAATCCATACAATAAGAATAGAACACCTTCCTTTCCTAGCGGCCTAGTATTTAATAATCTCCAAATAGTTGTCCAAGGTTAGGGTTAAGGTTTTTGCATGCTTCCACTCTTGATTAGGATGAGGGTTTTGAACCCCTAGAATCTTCTTGAAAGTCCACATGTGACTAGCTCCACATGTATGAGTAATGATAGTTGAGGCGGCATCCACTCTATATTGTTCTGGTCAACATAGGTTAACTTACAAGAGGCATAATGTAAGACCTATGCATATCAATGGAAATAAATGCACTTCCTAGCTGGGCATGGAGGGTTTTCACAGAAGGTTGCAATCCTAGACATTGCCTCCCTAATTAATAGATGGAGTGGTGAACCAGTCCATGTTTCCTTTATACAAATGGGGATGTCATTGAAACACGAGCCAGATGTATAGGACCATGGGGTTAAACATCCCTTAGCCATTGGAGATACCTTCAGGTGCTCTTGGATGCACTTAGAAAAACTTTTGGGTACACATAGGTGCATTTCTGGATGAACTAGATGTAGTTGGGTGCACTTATTAAGCATTGAAGGTCAACAAACAAGGCACTGAAGAAAACAAAGTTGACAAATGGAACTTTCGTCCACCTTAGAGTGAAGGAGATTACAAGTGCAAGGAAAGTCTCCTATAAAAGGAGGATTCCTCAAAGTTACTTAGATATAAAATGAAAGCATTGGTAATCCATTCTATTGTAAATGAGGTCCACATATTTGTGCTAAGTTCAAGGTTAGATGTAGTAGGGAAAATTGCATTAGTTGAGTGAGAAGAAGAATAATATATGACCTATAATAGTTAGGGCAATGGTTTCTTTGTGGGTTGGATTGATAGTTCTTTTATCCATTTGTCTTTGTAATAGTCTCTAAATGAGCCACAGGTAGGTGGTTGCATGCCTCTCTTATACATTGTAACATTCTCCATACAAATAAAGTTAAGGCATCTTCCTTGGGTGTTGTGTATACTTTCTTATTATGGTTTCTTTAATTAGATGAACATTATGTTCCTTGATTTTCTTTATGTTGCCTAGGAATAAGTATTGTTGGGTTGTTTCAAATTTGTAGTTGGATGTGTTCCCGTTGTTGGGTGAACTTGGTTGTGTTGAAATTAGTTGTGCATCTAACAAAGTGTAGCTTAAGGAAACGCTATGGGAATACCTTATGTAAAGAGGCATAGTATGATTGTAGTAAGAACATGTTGGTCAAGCAAGTGTGGTTGATGGAAGGAAATGCTTCATTACCGTGTGAAAATTACCAAGCCCTAAGTGACTAAAGTCCTTATGAGCTCAATCAAACAAGTAGATTGCTAAATTTATTTTTTGTAGAAATAAATTTCAGACCATAGAATTAAATGTACAATTGATGGAAACCAAATAGAAAAAGCATAAAACTTAATTTCACACAACACATGTAATTACTCCTTTAAAACTATATTTTCATTCCTTTGAAAAATGTACAAGCAATTGCCACAAACTACGCAAAATCAACAATACATGGATACCAAAGAACACCTCAAACTGAGTGGAACAATTTCTTGGGAGAGTACAACCTATTGTATGGCTATATGACCTATCTGTACTAATTGTATGGATTCCAGTATGGCTCTATCCATACAACTATAAAGATCCATACAATTGTACAAAATTGTTACACAAGACTACATGATGTCGAAAACGTCTCTTTCATGGTTCCCTACTCTCTCTCCCTCTCTATCAATCAACCTAATCAAGTTCTCAAGTGTTATTTAGTGTGGATAAACTCTCTATCTTGACCTACCTTTATAGTTTTAGCTGAGACCAAAACCATAATATATTTATGAAATTACTCATAGTTTAAGACATGCATGCATGAAATACACTTTTTAGACTCGA
>ML781131.1:499303-528834 GCA_009831015.1 Picea engelmannii | reverse complement strand
AATCATTGGACTATTCATTACATATCCCCCCATAGTAAGATTGATCTTATTGCATTTTCCTGAGCAATTGATAGTTCCTCCATCTGCAATCATTACTTGAAACTCTGGTGTTGGATATACAAAACAATTGAGATCTTTGGCTAATTTATAGAGAATGAAATTATGAGTATTGCCAGAATCAATTAGGACTATTACCTTTTTATTTTTGATGTATCCTTCGATCTTGAGGGTTTGATGAGTGCTAATTTCATCCAATGCATTACACGATATCATGGGAGTCAACTCTTTAGATGAAATTGCTTCTACATTTTCATCTTGAGATAGTTCTTGTTCTTGTTCTTCTTCCTCTTCACAATCTATTTAGAATAATTTATTCTCACCACACTTATGTCCCTTACTGTACTTGTTGTCACAATTAAAGCATAAAGCTTTTTCTTTTCTTTCCTCCAATTGTTAATGTGTCAACCTTGTAGGTTGAGGTGTTTTAGAACAAGGAGCATTATTCTCTCTATAGATGTTAGGATTGGTCCTTCTAGTAGCCATAGCCATATTTTTACTTTCAACATTTCTTGCCACCCTAAATGCATTCTCCAATGATTTGGGTTCCCAAAGGCGAACCTCATGTTGAATGTTATCTCTTAAAGTTCCTATGAATACATAAATCAAGTGCTCATCTAGAATATATGTTACCTTTATATTCAATCTTTGGAAGTTCTCAATGTGCTATGTAACTGAACACTTTTTCTTGAGATGTATCAATTGGCTAAACAAGGTATTGCTCCTTGTATCCTCATAGTGTGATATCATTTCATCCGTGAAAATTGTCCAAGTGACAAGTGATTTGCGAGAACAAAGCCATCTATACCATACAAATTGATTGGGTTCTAAATATAAAGAAGCAATTCATACCTTTTGTGTTTGTGGCACATTATTTAGATCAAAGAATTGCTCCATCTAAAGTATCCATGTGACAGGGTCCTTGCCATCAAACTTCCTCATACCGATTTTAGGAACGTGGTTGGTATTCAACCCAAGGTTAGAGTTTCTCCATTACTGATTCACCTTCCTTGTGTCCTCATCATGAATTTCATGTGATGCATTTTCACTTTCAGGTGTCCTCTCTGTTACAAAATTTTTCAATACTTCCATGATCTCCCCTTTTTAAAGCATCCATCTTAGTATTTATTGCCTCAAACTTAGCTGTTGTTGAATCCATCATCTCTTGTAGTTCATCTTTTGTTACTTTCTTCTTTTTTAAATCATTTATGTCCCTACACATTTCTTCACCTTCATCAAGAGTCCAAGTAGGATTGTCTGGAGGCTTATTTGGTGTAGAATTTCCCTTTTTGGGTGGCATGTTAGCCAAGTATCATTTTTGAACTTGATTTTGATGTGGTTCTGCTAGACAATCTTTCTTCTGTTGTATCTCCCACGTTTCGGCCCTTATGGGTATGAAACTTTATTTTTGTGGTTCTATGATATTTCGTCTCTGCAATTCCACAGGTTTAATCAAAAT
Source organism: Picea engelmannii (assembly GCA_009831015.1). Lineage (NCBI taxonomy): Eukaryota > Viridiplantae > Streptophyta > Pinopsida > Pinales > Pinaceae > Picea > Picea engelmannii. Next base: position 527,318 of record ML781131.1, on the reverse strand, counting down.
TGGATGTGCCAAGTGGAATTTATGGTAACTTCCCCACAACTTGTTTATTTTTGGCCTTTCCAGGAGATCTCACTTGTATAGCATGCCTCGCACAAAATAATTGATATACAATTTTGAAACTTGGACCATAAATACTAAAGACTTCCCACTATCCAATGAAACTAGTCTCACTCAATTTGGATACTCTAGGAAGATGTTATCAATGTTTTACCTGGAACACCTTCTTGAGACTAGTCAATAGGACTAGTCAGATACCCTATCTTCCACAGGGTGTATTTACAAATGTAATATGACCTATAAGCTGAACGTTTTACCACAAATACCTTACTAATTTATGTGAATCGAATCTAGAGTTCAGGGTCTAAAACATTACATAAAACGTTTTATAGCAAAAATTACACAATGACTCAGTTCTGGATGATTCCAAAACCCTATCTTGGACAGACTGTATCTCCTAAATTATAAGGCCTCAAGAGCTTAAATTTTAACCCAATGTACCTTGATCCATCTACTAAATATTTTCCAATACATTCCTTATGAAACGTTGTAGAAAACAAGTTATAGCAAAAATCCCAAGGTGTCTCAGATGCAGCAGTGAAACCCCAAGACCTTGAGCTCTGATACCATATGTTAAGAACCAAATATCAATATAGCATAGAAAAACCTCAGAATAAGTACTCAATGCCTTGAAAAAGAGAGAATTTCATATAATAAGCCTCTTTGAGGGGGCAACCTCCGTTTACCCCACATAAATGTTCAAGTGCAAGATGATTCCAAATGAAAATGTCTCCTTGGTATATATAAGACACTAGGAGGTATAATTACAACTAATGGAATAAATATGATATAAATAAAATAACATTACTAATGTAATATGCCCCAATTAAGGGGTAATGAGCCAATATTAGGGCTTAAAAGGCCGACCCGATGCTATCCCCTCATATATGTGCTAAGCATTGGAGGTCTGAGTCATATGGCGTAGTCAAATGATGTTGTGTCAAATCGAGGGCTAGGCTGATAAAAAATGCGCGTACCAGTGGATAGTGTAACAATTATATGATGAGGGGTCTTCTAGTTTGCGTCGGGGTTGGGGTTAGGCCCTAACCCTTAACTCTGCCCAAAATACAACATTTTCACATTCAAATATTATTTTAACACTATGTTTAACAAGACACATCATAGGCGGGCTGGTAGCTCGACCCTGCCAAATCGCTCCGCCCGGACCGGAGGTAACGGGTTCGATTCCCGTAGAGTCCATACATTTTTCCACAACAACCAATGGAGGGGTTCCACATGGCAGCATAAGAGTGGGCTACATGGCACCATGATATTCACCAAATATATGCCACGTGTCAAAATCAGAATCGTCCACCTGTCAACAACATATGCCCAGTTAGCATGCCACTATACTTGCCATGTCATTGTAAGACTGTATGGTCTGTATAGTCAGCTACCACGTCAGCACTGTATAGACTCTATATTCAACAGAATTTTGCTTGTTTGGCAAAACGAACAGACCGCGATATCTTTTGCATAGGACGTCCATTTGAGCCCATTCAAGTTGCATTGGGTTCATAATGACGAGGCCTACGCACATGTTCGTTATGAAGTGATTCTAAGGACTTTTCATTAAAGTCCTTCCTAGACCCATTTTGGTTCCTGGATCCATTCTGGATCATGCCTCCCTACTAAAGATCTCTTCATCCTCCAAAAGGATACTAACCAGACATCAAGTGTAGGATAGGCCATTGTACTTGTTCACTATCTTTAAACTCTGTCATGTGCACATGTCACACCAAGATCAACTGTAAAAAAAACATGATAAATGACAACATATTGTTAGCCAGTTTTACTATACCACATCTTACCGAAGCCACTATCATCCATGTTGACAACATTACTAATGATGACATCAGAAATATGACTGAAAATGAGCTAATATGTTTGTAGTATTTGTACGACATTATCTTATCTTCAAGCAAAGTGTGATTGATCTTTCATTCCAGAATCATCTCATGTTATTGCTTAGGATCAATTACTTGATTTGGTAGACTTATAGGTGTGTTGCTTACATGAGTTGCCTTCCTTAATTATTTGATTTTTTGAAGAGATTGATTTTCTTTTAGGTGATGAACATGTACAACATATTCCTTACCTGCTTTGATGAAGTGATATTGATTATATTCCCTATAGAAGATTGTTTTGCGATCATACAAATAAGGACTACCTAAGACCATTCCACATTCATTGAGTGGCTCCACACCACATGTTACCTAATCCATAAACTTAGATGAAATTGAAAACTTTAATGTGCATTTCTTTGTTATGTGCAATTTATGCTTGTTTCTTACCCATTCAAGTGAGTAAGGCTTATGATGCATATGAATGTTTAATCCCAATTGGTTAACCACTTTCTATGAAATCAAGTTAGATTGAGATCCACTATCTATAAAAAATTTGACCTTAGTATGCATCATTATAACCCTTAAGTGAAACAATTTACTTCTAGAATCCAATCCATCACTAATTTTACCTATCAAACCAACCACTGATATTTTAGATTCATCACCCGAATCTGATCCTAAGTATATTTTTCATGTTGCTGATGCAACTGTTTTCCTCCCTTTCCTTTATTTGAACCAATTTGGTCTCTTCTTGGGATGCACTTGCCAGCAATGGTCTTCATCATGCCCTTCTTTCTTTCAATTCTTGAAAGAGGGCTTCTCTTCCTTTCTTTCCACATAATTTTCCTTCTTCCCTTTTCACTTTTGTTTTCCCACTTTTCTCGAAGACGATTCCCCTAATACACCAACTCATGTTTTCCCTGCCTCAATGTGTCTTTATTGAACAAAAACCTTATCAGTATTAGTAGGTCCAAACATAAATACAGTGTTATGTATGTATGTAGGTAAACCTCCTATATACTTCATAAGAGTTTCTTGGGTATGTAAAGGAATATCTAACATCAATTCCATCTTATGAAAGTCATTTGTGTATTCTTGCATTGTTTGTCCTTTTCTTAGTTTAAGACTTTTCCATTCAATTAAAGACTTCTCTTTATAACCCAAAGGATAAAATTTCTTTCTAATTTTAGAAACAAAAACTTGCCATGATCTAAATACATTATCCACTTGTTGTGTGCCATTTTGCAACTTGCTTTGCCACTAGATGAGTGATGTGCCTGTAAGTCGAAGCGATGCCAACTTGATTTGAGTTGCCTCATGCCTGATTTGTTGCACACTAGAATAAAACTCCATTTGTCTGTCCCAGTTATCAAGCCTCTCTACATTGAATTAACCATCATACATGGGTAAATCAGATTTTACATCAAGATTAAGTAAATGCATATCATTTTTATGTTTGCGGACATGTTTTCTTGCGATGGATTTGGAATTTGAACTTGAAGAAGAAGAAGAAGATGATGGAGAAGAAGGAGGTGAAGGAGGAGTTTTAGGAGGATCCTCTCCTTCTTCACTTTTGACCTTTGAAGATTCACCTAGAATCGGTCTCTTACGTTGCAAGTAATCCTCATATAGAACCTTCATCATCTCCAACATGGCGAATATAGTATTTCAAAACTCTTTCTCCTCATGAGAAAGTCCCTTTCGATTCCATCTTCTCACTTTGATAAGTTCTGTTTATCGATCGAATCTCAGGATTCTCTTCAACACGATTTCCTTCACCACGATTCAAATTTTCTCTGGTAATCATGCAAACTCAAAAACCAACCATCAACTAGATCTTATACCACTTGATCCGAAAATATATTTTAAAGACTATGGTTGAGTTTTGAAACATGAGTTCATTGACAATTTAGGAAATTGATGAAACATGAAGAATTAATGACGTAACATAGAATCCATAATGAAATATAGAGATATGGAAATAAGAACAAATAAACAACAAACCATAAAAAAAAAAGTTGATAACGGAGTTCGACAATATCGCCTATGTCTCTTGGCCTTTGTCTCGGTCTATGAGGATTTATTATTTCTCTTAAAATATTAAAACGTACACCATAGTAGTGCCAAAACGATTACAAATTTGCTCTGGATGTGTTATGCTAGATATCAAGAACCCATGAAAACTGACAACATTGTAAACAGATGAACGAAGTTCCCAGAAATGGCCCACAAATTTGCTATCCTCAATAGCTTCACTACATAAAAATGGCTTTGGATTTTCAATTCTTCATCATTTTCCTATTTTGAACCTCCCTTCATGTTTCCATGGGCTGGTGTTGGCTTGTTGCCCCCCTTTGAACCTGGCTCCTAGTCATATGTTGTGGCCATGTCGTCGCGCCGTTAATCCCCCACGTGCCCAAATCTATTGTTGGCCCCTTGGTCTCCAAGTACCTGGTCACACCCTTGGTCGGCGAGCTAGCCCGACTGATGAGGAACTATCCCTTCATATATGTGCTAAGCATTAGAGGTATAGGTTATATGTCATAGTCATATGTTGTTGCATCGAACCGTGGGCTAGGTTGATAACAAATGAACATGCTAATGGATAGTGTAACAGTTATATGGTGAAGGGTAGTATGGTTTGCGTCATGGCTGGGGCTAGGCCCCAACCCTTAACTCCGCCCAAAATACAAGATTTTCACATTCAAATATTACTTTTACACTATGTTTAAAAATAAACATCGTCAGAGGGCTGGTAGCTCAGCCCTACCAAGTCTCTTTGCCCGGACCGGAGGTTGCTGGTTCGATTCCCGTAGAGTCCATACATTTTTCCACAACAACCAATGGAGGGGAACCATGTGGAAACCCAATATTGGGCCACATGGCACCATGCTATTCGCCAAATATATGCAATGTGTAAAACTCATATTTGTCCACCTATCAACATATATGCCCAGTCAGCATGCCACTGTACCTTCCATGTCATTGTACAACCGTATGGCCTATACATTCATCTTCCACGTCAGCAGTATATGGAAAGTAAGGACTGTACAATCAACAAAAAAACTTATGTTTGGAAAAATGAACAAACTACGATATCTTTTGCATATGAAATTCGTTTGAGAACATTCAAGTTGTGTTGGTTTCGTAATGACAAGGCCTATGCACATGTCCATTTTGAAGCAATTCTAAGAAATTTTATTTTTAGGCCTTCCTGGACCCATTTTGGTTCCTGGATCCATTCTGGATTACGCCTCCCCACTAAATACCTTTTGGTCCTCCAAAAAGATACTAACCAATCATCAAGTGTGGGATAGGCCATCCCACTTGTTCACTATCTTTAAACTCTGTCCTGTGCACCTGTCTCATCAAGATCAACTGTAAAACAACCATGATAATTGACAAAATATTGTTATCCAATTGTACTTTGTCTCATATTACTGAAGCCACTATCATCCATGTTGACAACATTACTAATGATAACATAAAAAATATGACTGCAAATGAGCTAATAAGTTTGTAGTATTTGCATGACATTAGCTTATCTTGAAGAAAAGTGTGATTGATCTTCCATTCTACAATCATCTCTTGTTCTTGCTTAAGATAAATTACTTGATTTGGGACAGTTACAACTGTGTTTCTTTCATGAGATTCCTTCCTTAATTGTTCCATTTTTTGAAGATATTGATTTTCTTTTAGGTGATGAGCATGTACAACATATTCCTTGTCTGCTTCAATGAAGTGATATTGATTATGTTCCTTGTAGAAGATCGCTTTTCGATCATACAAATAAGGACTAACTAAGACCATTCCACATTCATTTAGTGACACCACATCACATGTTACCTCATCCACAAACATAGATGAAATTTCAAACTTTAATGTGCATTGCTTTGTTATGTGCAATTTATGGTTATTGATTATCCATTTAAGAGGGTAAGGCTTATGATGCATCTGAGTGTTTAATCCCATTTGATTAACCACTTCCTCTGAAATCAAGTTAGATTGAGATCCATTATCTATCAATGTGTCGACCTTAGTATGCCTCATTATGACCCTGAAGTGAAACAATTTAAGTCTAGAATCCAATCCATCACCAATTTTACCTGTCAAAACAACCGATGAGATTTTAGACTCGTCACCTGAATCTAATCCCAAGTCTATTGGTCGTGTTGTTGCTGCAACTATTTTCCTCCCTTTCCTTTCTTTGAGCCACTTTGGTCTCTTCTCGGGATGCAATTTCCAGCAATGGTCATCATAATTCCCTTCTTTCTTGCAATGCTTGCAAGAGGGCTTCTCTTCCTTTGTTTCCATTGAATTTTTCTTCTTGCCATTCTACTTCCTTTTCTTCTCTTTTCTCGAAGACGATTCCCCTGATACACCAAATCCTATTTTCCCTGCCTGAATGTATGCTGCTCGAACAAAAACCTCATCAATATTAGTAGGTCCAAACATAAATATAGTGTTATGAATGTGTGCAGGTAAATCTCCTATATACTTCATAATAGTTTCTTGGGTATGCAAAGGAGTATCTAACATCAATGGCATCTTACGAAATTCATCTGTGTATTCTTGCACTGTTTTTCCTTTTCTTAGTTTAATACCTTGCCATTAAATTAAAGCCTTCTCTTTATAACCGAAAGGATAAAATTGCTTTCTATGTGTAGAAACAAAACCTTTCCATGATGGAAAGACACTACCCACTTGTTGGGTGCCATTTTTACAACTTTCTTTGCCACCATATGAGTGATGTACCTGCAATTTGAAATGATGCCAACTTGATTTGAGTTGCCTCATACTTGATTTGTTGCACACTGACATAGACTTCCATCTGTTTGACCCAATTATCAAGCCTCTCTACATTAATTTCACCATCATACATGCGTAATTCAAATTTTACATCAAGCTTAAGTAAAGGCATATCATTTTTATGTTTATGGACATGTTTTCTTGCAGTGGATTTGGAACTTGAACTTGAAGAAGAAAAAGAAGTTGATGGAGAAGAAGGAGGTGAAGGAGGAGTTTTAGGAGGATCATGTTGGCAAGTATTACAAGAAGAGTGTTCTTTTAATGTATGGAAAGAACAACAATGACGATGGAAAAAATGAAAGAAGCAATGAGAGTCCGAATATTCAGACTTCAGAGGATATGCAAGGAGTACAGAGATCCACAATTTGGTTGTGTCGAGGTGACTCTTTAATAATTCAAGAGAGAAGAAGATGAGAAATATCATAAGAGGTAGCGCTTTCTACAAGTGAAGATGAGGACCAAGAGATGGACTTGCAAGAGGAGAAAAGGTCAAGATCCTTGAACACTTAGAAAACCTTCTAAGTTAGAGAGATCAGAAGCTCAGGAGAGAGGGAAACAATGACCGTAAGATCATAGCACAGAGGACCAACAACAATCTGATCAAAATAAGGTGCATGAGCCTTATCTCTTTGCAGACGAAGGTGAGGGATCTTTCCAAAGTTTTGATGTCCCAAAGTAAATTGAGACCGTTCATCATCAGGAGGACAATTTGGTTCATTGATCGACTAGAGATACGTGTTAGCAGACCGTGAGTTCAAGAGGGATAAAAGTTTGAGATTTGAAATCAATGAAGTCCGAAGATATGGAGAGACAGATTAAATTTCAACCATCATATCTAGAGGGATACGTGGTGATGGATCGTGAGCTCTGAAGAAATCACTTCGAGAGTTTCAGTTTGAGATTTGAAATTCCCAAAGCCCGGAGAGCTGGAGAGTCAAAATAAATTCACAACCGTCGGATCATCCAAAGTATATATCAGTTGTCAGATCATTCAAAGAAGATATCAAGCCTCATATCGTCCAAAGTCAATTTGGGTCGTCTGATCCATAAAAGACGTGGTGTAAACCTATGGACTCTGGGTAAATACCCAAAGTAAGCCTCAACCATCTGAGTCAAGGACATGTGGCATACCATGTCAGCAAGGACATGTGGTAAAACATGTCAACAAGGACATATGGTAGAACACGTTAGTGAGGACATGTGGAAAACCACATCAGCGAGTGAAACATGGAAACCACTCGGCCCGTTCCAGGTCAACAAGTGACCTATGTAATGTTATGTCACTCGGGGAATTTTACTTTGGGAGTTTTACCACCACCAGATACCCTAAGTCCCAAAGTCTCAAATGCCTAATCCCCGAAGTGGATACGAGTCGTTCGATTTGAAGATCACTTCGGGTGCATTCTCAACCGTTGATCGAGTACAGTGGAAGGACAGTGTAAGTGGAAGTGTTAACCGACAAAAAGAAGTCTCCATTGCCTATGACATATTTAGCAGGTTACCACTCTGGAGGAGAATGAAATAGCGATCAACCTAAAGTCTCGAAGGGCCAAAGTCACTTATGATCATTGATCATGTAGGAGGGTATGTTTCAATAGATCATTGACTCTAAGTGAAACTACTACGGTAAAACGCGAAAGAGAAAGGTTTGAAATTGCCGAAGGCCGAAGTCCCGGAGCAGAGGATAGTCATTGGATTAAGGAGGACATGTGTCTATAGATCATCAAATCCATAAGATTGATGTATGGAGGAAAGAAGGGTTTGATAATTGAAACTCCTGAAGTCTGGATCATGAAATAAACTATAGCCGTTTATTTAGAAGTGAGCTACATGTTGACTGATCATGGAGATTTTGGATCATGCATGGAAGGAGGAAAGGAAGGAATATAACATTTGTTGATAGAGTGGCATCTCCAAGGGCTTGGAGATCAATGGTCATGCTCAATTACGGGGCCAGAACATGCTTGGATCTTAATTTTTCTTGAGTGGGCCTCATTCAAAACCATGGTATCCCCAAAGGCATACGTGGAGCTCTATAGTGAATTGCAGGGTGAAAATAAGGTTTCCCACAAACCGCTTCTGGTCGTGATCGCAATTGTGTGGTCACGTGAGATCATCGCCCAAGGTCATATTGAAATAAGGATCTAGCACTCGTAAGAACAATATCGTGAATCCCTTTTTGAATAGGCGTGTGGTCACCGCCAGTGGTCACATAAAGGAAGGGGCTTAGGACTGATTTACCTACAATGAATAAATTGACTGACTGTAACTGCTAGTGAGGAAAAGGAATCTCATGATAATAAGCACTGATGATGAATAGACATTGAGTAACTGTAATTAAAGTGGCATAGTTGTGATGAGGACCTAGGAAAGAACTGGGTGAAAATATGACATGCAGAACATATAAGAGGATATATATAGAATTGAGATGCAACAGATAGGTGTGGTGATGAAGAGTTGCTAGGATGATCTGGAAGAGGACTTGGCATTATAAAGACATGGAGAGAATGTGATTTTTGGGAAATGATGCATGAGCATAGAAGATCGTACTAAGAAGAAGAAAAGGAGAAGAGAAGAGGCACAACGTATAGCATGAAAAGGCAGCAAAAAGGATAAGAAATAGAAGAGAAGCTAAACAGAGAGGGGTTGTGCACAGGAGGAAAAAGAGGAGATCATATAAAAAGAAAGATGCAGAAGCCGAACATGGCATAGAAGTTGAAGAAGGTAGAGGAGACATCGAGCTGTAACAGACCATATTAGAGATAGAGAAAGTAAGTAAATTTTTTGAAAGATTCAATCAGGGTGGTAGGGTGGTGCTAGGGAGAATTGTAGTTTTTTAAATTCTAGTCGGTGCGAGAAGATATTCTGGGAGTTGGTTCTTTCATCTAGTTGGTGCTAGAGAAACTTGGGAGTTGGTGCTAGAGAAACTTGGTAGTTGGTGCTTCCATATAGTTGGTGCTAGAGAAATATGAGAGTTGGTGCTCTCTGTAAGTTTCATCTTGCTATCAAAGGTTGTAGCCTCATATTTGAGTTGGTGCTCAAAGACTGTGGTTTACATGAAAGTTGGATCTTGATTGACATCCTAAGAAGAAGAGGTTTTCTCTCTTTATGGGTTTCCTCATGAAAATCAGTGTCTCTGTGTATTTTGTGTGACTGATCAAATATTTTATATCTATGCATGTTAATTTATCATCAACACATTAAATAATAATCTAGAAAGAGAAAGAAAAAGAAAAGGAAAAGTTTCAAGATTATATACATAACTGATTCACCCCCCCCCCCTCAGTTATATTTCCAACAATTGGTATCAGATCTGGTGCCTGTGATCAAAAGTAGATCCATAAGCTTGAACATGGCTAGTCATGAAGCAAGTTCAACCAATAGAGCTCCTCTGCTTGATGGAACAAACTTTGCCTTCTGGAAAATAAGGATGATAACATATTTAATGTCTTTGGGTGCTGATGTTTGGGATGTCGTTGAAACTAGATATATGAAGTGTGTAGTATTGGCCTCAAAAGATGATAAGCTAGAGTTTATATTTAATGCGAAAGTAATGAATTCCATCCTCAGTGGACTTGAAGAAGCCAATTTTGTCAAAGTAATGCACTGGGATTCAACAAAGATTATGTGGGACAAGCTGATAAGTAGTTATGAAGGCAATAAAAAGGTGAAAGACACAAAAATTCAGACTCATGGACAAAAATTTGAGAAGTTAAAGATGGATGAAGATGAAACTATCAGTAAATACTTCTTACAAATAGAAGAACTTGTCAACACTATGAGAAATCTAGGTGAAACGATAGAAGAATATTTTCTAGTCCAGAAAATATTAAGATCTCTTCCTGATAGATTTAACTCAAAGGTCTCTGCTATAGAGGAAATAATTGACCACAATAAGTTGACATTGGAGCAAGTTCTTGGAACCCTAATTGCTTATAAAATGATAATCACCAAAGGTAAATTTACTGCAAGAGAGGCATCCTTTAAAGAAGAGAAAAACACAGACTCTGATATAGATGAGATTGAAGAAATATTTGTGAGAAGGTTAAAGAAAGGATCAGGCAAATACCAAGGCACGATTCCTTTTAAATGTTTCAACTATGATAAGATAGGTCATTTTGCATCTAAGTTTCCTCACAAGGAAAATAATAGAACTCTGATGATGAACATAAATACAAATTTAAGAAATATAGTAAAAATAAAAATTTGTGTGCAAATAATGATGACTCCTTAGAAGATATAGATATCAATTCATATTGTGAAGATAAAGTGAATGAATTTATGCATATTTCCATGAGATACCTTGATGATGAATACATAGGTGGTACCATGAATGAAGAAGAAGTTGTGGTTGATATGGAAGGAGAACTAATCAGTTCCTTAGAAGACATTGACAGACTCAGACTTAAGAAAATAAAACAAAAACAATTATTGCTCAGGTTTGAGAAAACATGCAATGAACCATCTGAAGAAATTTATCTGTTGAAGGTTAAGTTATAAGAATCTAAGAAGATTGAATACATACTCAAACAACAATTGAAGGAAGAAAAAAAAAAGGTGAAAAATTGGAAGATGAAGTAGTGTCTGTTAGAAAAGATCTAGAGAAATTTTAGGCCTTATATCATCATAATATGACAAGTATTAAAGCCTCAGAAGGATTAGCCACCATTCTGAATCAGAAAAGGAATCCAAATTTGAAAACTGGTTTGGGTTATGAAGAGGTATCAAGTAGTGGTCAGCCAAGAAACAAAGAATCCATTATGTTTTTCATATCTACAACCATTGATAACAACAAACCTGCAAAAAAAAAGGAAGATAATCAATCACCAAGGAAGATTGAAGAAAAAGGCACCAGAAATGGATTTGTAGAACAAAGAATTAATACTTTATCTACTCAAGGAAATCATCAGCATGGAATAAATCGACCTGCTCAAAGAAGACAACCATTTTCTAGGTACAAAGATTTTTTCTATGGATATTGATTTTACTTTTCTAACTTTTGTCACAAAGTTGTAAATTGTTCTTTAAGATTTAGACGTGAGCAATAAAGCCACCCAAGGAATAAATATCTGCCACAACAAATAGTGAGACATCCAAGTAACAAACAACCATAGACTGCAAATCATGTGATGGATGGGAAAAAGACACAGATTAAGAATAACAATCATTATGATCCTTTATTCAATGAAACAGAATGTTACATCTACCATAATTATGGACATAAAGCTCCAGACTGTCTCTTAAATAAATATAAACTAGACTCAAATCACAGAGATGAAAACATCAAGGTTTGGAAGAAGAAAGAAGATGCAAGTGTGGAATAGTGTTGTCAGATCAAAGACAAAAGAACCCTTGGTATATTGATAGTGGATGCTCCAGGGATATGATAGGTGACAAAAGTAAGTCCCTATCGCTCAGAGAAAGTAAATCAGGAAATGTGACTTTTGGAAATGATACTCCAGGAAAGATCAGAGTTAGAGGTATAGTAAGCTTAAGTAATGGAAGAGGTAAAGCTCAACATGAAGTATTTGTTGATGGATTAAAACATAATTTTCTTAGTGTTAGTCAGGTGTGTGACAGAGGATGTGAAGTCACTTTCACTACCAAGGATTGTAAAATAAAAATAGTGAACAAAGGAGAGTTGATTGCAAAAGGGGTTAGAACTGAAAACAATGTCTATGTTCTGAAGGAAGATAAGGAGGAATGTCATTCAAGAAAATTTGATGAAATTTGGTTATGGCACAAAAGGCTTAGACACATTAATTTTGATCATATTGTCCAAATGACTAATGAAGGTGTTGTAAAATATCTTCCAAACAATATATAAGCCTCATAACTCTGTATGTGAATCCTATCAAATGGGGAAGCTAATTCATGCTCAATTCAAATAGAAGAGTTTCACATCTTTAGAGAAAATGATTCAAATTATTCATATGGATGTGTGTGGACCATCGCGAAAGGACGGAAATAGAGGAGAACGTTATTTTATGTTGGTCATTGATGATTTCTCCAGACTTACGTGGGTTTCCTTTCTGAGAGAAAAAATTGATGTATTTGAGAAGTTTAAAAGGTTTAAGGCATTAGCTGAGAATCAGGTGGAGAAGAGACACCCATACAAGAAGAGTCAAGACAACAATCAACATCAAAGCCTTCCTCTATAATAACTCAAAAGAATCATCCTCCAAGTCAAATAATTGGTGAGAAAGACAAAGGTGTACAAACCAGGAGAAGGATAATAAAAGACACCGAGCAGTCAAATATAGCCTTCATATCCATCGTGGAACTCAGGAACTTTAATGAAGCCAATAAAGATGTAAATTGGTTAAAATCAATGAATGAGGAACTGGATCATATTGAAAAGAATGATTCAAAAAAGAGAATACTGACTTTCTCATTGTGTTGATCTATGTAGATGATATCATCTTCGACAATAATAATGCTTCATTGGTACAATGGTTTGCTTCTTCCATGCAGTCTAAATTTGAAATGTCTATGATAGGGGAGCTGTCTTTTTTTATTGGTCTACAAATTACTCAGAGGTATGAAGGAATGCTTCTCTCTTAGGAGAAATATCTAAGAGAAATGTTGAAAAGGTTTCAAATTGAAGATTCTACACATGTGAGCACACCTATGGTCACTAGATGCAAGTTAAGCAAGGATGATGACTCACCTGATGTGGATCAAAGTTCATATAGGTCTATGATAGGAATCCTATTGTATATCAAAACATCTTGTTGAGACATAATGCATGTTGTTGGAATGGTAGGAAGGTATCAGTCTGCACCTAAATAGAGTCATATGCTAGTTTTCAAAATAATATTCAAATATTTGAAAGGAATGATGAACTATGGCCTCTAGTATCCTAGGAATCATAATTTTCAATTATCAGTCTATTCATATGCTAATTTGGCTAACTGCATGGATGAAAGGAAAATCATGAGTGGAGGTGCATTCTTCTTAGGAGATTCTCTTTTAGCATGGTTGAGAAAGAAGAAAGGTTCCATTTCCCTATCGACTACAAAAGTTGAATACATTGCAGATGCCACTTGTTGTACCCAAGTATTGTGGATGATTCAGACACTTGTAGACTTGGAGTTTGAGTATCTGTGCCATAAGTTGGGCGTGACCTTGTTATAAATCTAAATAGTCTATCTGATCAGGGGGGGAGTGATCCTAGTATATATGATCAGGGGGAGCACAAGGTCACTCTCTGTTTTCTTTGACATTGATGTCAAAGGGGGAGAACAAGTTGTGGTTTGGATGCTATAGTTGGAGGTCTAAGAAGAATAGTTCATCCCTTCAAGGTTTCCATCAATGAAAAAGGGGGAGATTGTTGGCAAGTCTTACAGGAAGACCGTTCTTGTCATTTATGGAAAGAACAACGACGACGATGGAAAACAAGAAAAAAACGATGAGAGTTCACAGATTCAGACTTTGGAGGATATGCAAGGAGTGCACAGATCCATAATTCAGCAAAGTGTCGAAGTGACTCTTTAAGAAGTCGAGAGAGCAGAATATGAGAAATCTCATAAGATATAGCACTTTCCATAAGTGCATACGAGGTCCAACAGATGGACTCATAGGAGGAGAAAAGGTCGAGACCCTTGAACACTTAGGAAAAATTCTAAGTCAGAGAGATCAGAAGATCGGGAAATAGGGTGATAATGACTATAGGATCACAACACAAAGGACCAACAACCATCTAATCGAAATAAGGTGCATGAGCCTTAGCTCTTTGCACACACGGGTGAGGGAGATTGCCAAAGTTTCGAAGTCCTGAAGTAATTTGAGATCGTTCATCACCAGGAGAAGAATCTGGTTTGTTGATTTATGGGAGATACATGTCAGTAGACCATGAGTTCAAGAGGGATCAAAGTTTGAGATTTGAAATCCCTGAAGTCAAAAGATCCAAACAGTCGTAGTAAATTTCAACTGTCATAACCAGAGGGATACGTGGCGATAGATCGTGAGCTCCATAGAAATCACTTCGAGAGTTTCAGTTTGAGATTTGAAATTCCTGAAACCCGGAGAGCTGAAAAGATGAAATAGATTATCAACCTCCGGATCATCCAAAATAGATCGCAATCATTAGATCATCTTAAGAATATCTCAAGCATCAGATCATCCAAAGTGAATCTGGGTCGTCTAATCCAGAAAAGACGTGGCATAAACATGTGGACTCTGGGTAAAGACCTGAAGTAAGCCTGAACTATCTAATTCAAGGACATTTGGTAGACCACATCAGAAAGTACATGTGGCATACCACATCAACAAGGAAATGTGGCAGACCACGTAAAAAAAGACATGTGGAAGACCACATCAGTGAGTGACATGTGGAAACCACTCGGCCCGTGTCAGGTCAACAGGTGACATGTGTAATGTTACGTCACTCTAGGAGTTTTACTTCAGGAGTTTTACCACCAATATATTCCCTAAGTGGATACGATTCATCCGATCTTAAGATCACTTCGGGTGCATTGTCAACCGTTGATCTAGTACACTGGAAGGACAGTGTAAGTGGAAGTGTTAACCGAAAACAAGCGATATCCAGCGCCTATGAATTATTTATCAGGTGACCACTATGGAGGAGAATGGAGAAGCGATTAGCCTAAAGTACCGAAGGGACAAATTCACTTATGATCGTTGATCGTGTGTAGGAGGGTACATGTCAATAGACCGTTGACTCTAGTCGAAACTATTACGTGAAAATGTGAAGGAGAAAGGTTTTAAATTGCCAAAGGCCAAATTCTTGGAGCATAGGATAGTTGTTGGATTGAGGAGGACATGAGTCTATATATCATCAACTCTGGAAGATTGACATATGGAGGAAATCAGGGTTTGAGAGTTGAAACTCTTGAAGCCTGCATCACGAAATAAACCATAGTCCTTGATTTGGAAGGGAGCTATGTGTCGATAGATTGTGGAGATATGGGATCGCGCATGGAAGGAGAAAAGGAAGGAAGATAATAGTCATTGATCGAGTGGCATTTTGAAGGGATTTAAGATCAATTTTCATGCTTAATTGTGGGGCTAGAATATGCTAGGGTCTTAATTTTTCTTGAGCGGGCCGCAATAAAAACCGTGGTATCACCAAAGGCATACATGGAGCTCTATAGTGAATTGCGGGGAAAAAAGTGGGTTTCCGTCAAACCTCCTTTGGCCACACCCATAATCGTGTGGTCACATGAGATCATTGCCCAAGGTCATATTGAAAGAAGGAGCTAGCACTCGCTAGACCGATATCGCGAAGCCCTTTTTGAATAGGTGTGTGGTCACTGCTAGTGGTCACGTAAAGGAAGGGGATTAGGACTGATTTACCTACAGTGAATAAATTGACTAACTATAAATACTAGTGAAGAAAAGGAATCTTAGGATAGTGGGCAATGATGATGAATAGAGAGTGAGTAACTGCCAGTAAAGTGGCAGAGTTGCGATGAGGACCTGGGAGAGAACTGGGCGAAAATATGACATGCAGAACATAGAAGAGAATATATATAGAATTGAGATGCAACATAGAGTTGTGGTGATGAAGAGTTCCCAGTATGATCTGGCAGAAGACCTGGTGTGATAAATACATGCAGAGAATGTGATTTTTAGGAATTGATGCATGAGCATAGAAGGTCATAGTAAGTGGAACAAAAGGAGTAGAGAAGAGGCGTAGCGTATAGCATGCATAGGTAGAACATATCATAAAAAGTAGAAGAGAATATGAATAGAGAGGGGTCGTGAGAAGAAGGAAAAAGAGGAGAGCATAGATGTAGAAATATGTAGAAGCGGAATAGGGCATAGAAGTTGAAGAAGGAAGAGGAGACATGGAGTTGTAACAAACCATATCAGAGACAACACAAGTAAGTAAAAGTTTTTCAAGATTCAATTAGGGTGGTAGGGTGGTTCTAGGGAGGATTTTAGTCCTCTAAATTCTAGTTGGTGCTACAAGATATTCTGGGAGTTGGTGCTTCCATCTAGTTGGTGCTAGAGAAACCTAGGAGTTGGTCCTTCCATATAGTTTGTGCTAGAGAAACCTAGGAGTTGGTGCTAGATAAATCTGAGAGTTGGTGCTCTCTGTAAGTTTTAGCTTGCTATCATAGGTTGTAGCCACATATTTGAGTTGGTTCTCAAAGATTGTGATGTACATGAAAGTTGGAGCTTGATCGACATGCTAAGAAGAAGAGGTTTTCTCCCTTTATGGGTTTCCTCATGAAAATTAGTGTCTCTGTATATTCTATGTGATTTATCATATATTGTATATCTATGCATGTTAAGTTATCAACAACAAATTAAATAATAATCCAGAAAGAAAAATAAAAAGAACAGGAAAAGTATCAATCTTATATACATAACCAATTCACCCCCCCCCCTCTCAGTTATATTTCCAACATATCCTCTCTTTCATCACTTATGACCTTTGAATATTCAACTATAACCAGTCTCTTCTGTTTCAAGTAATCCTCATATAAAACCTTTATCATCTCCGACATGGCGAAAAAACTATTTTGAAACTCTTTCTCCTCATGATAAAGTCCCTCTTCTGATTCCATATTCTCACTTTGATAAGTTATCTTTATCGATTTAATCTTAGGATTCTATTCAACAAGCTCGCCTTCACCATGATTTAGATTTTCCCTGGTAATCATGAAAACTCAAAAACCAACTATCAATGAACTTTGATACCACTTAATCTGAAAAGATCTTTTAAAGACTATGATTGAGTTTTAAAACATGAGTTAATTAACCATTTAGGAAATTGATGAAAGAGGAAGAATTAATGACATAACATAGAAACCATAATGCAATATACAAATATGGAAATAAACACAAATAAACAACAAACAATAACAACAAAAGTTGATAACGGAGTTTGGCAATATCGCCTACATCTCTGGGCCTTTGTCTTAGTGGGTGAGGCTTTCTTATTACTTTTCAAATATTCAAACATACGCCATAAAAGTGCCAAAAGGATTACAAACTAATATGGTTGGGTTAGGCTAGATCTCAAGAACCCATCAAAACTGACGTCACTAAAAAGGGATGAACGAAGCTTCGAGAAATGGCCCACAAAGTTTCTCTCCTCAATGGATTCCCTTCATAAAAATGGCTTTGGCTTTTCAATTATTATGCATTTTCTTGTTTTGAACCTCCCTCCAAGTGTCCATGGGATGGTTTTGGCTTGTTTCCCCCCCTATGAACCTGGATCCTAGTCGTATGTTGTGGCCATGTGGTCATGCCCTTAAGCCCCGATGCGCCCGAATCTATTTCTGACCCATTAGTCTCCAAGTGCCTGGTCACACCCTTGGTTGGTGAGCTAGCCCAACCTACCAGGTGCCATCCCCTCATATTTGTGCTAAGCATTGGAGGTCCGGGTCATATGGTGTAGTCGTATGTTGTTGCATCGATCCATGGGCTGGGTTGATAATAAATGTGTGAACCAATGGATAGTGTAACAGTTAGATGGTGAAGGGTCATATGGTTTGCGTCGGGGCTGGGGATAGGCCCCAACCCTTAACTCCGCTTGAAATACAACATTTTCACATTCAAATATTACTTTTACACTATGTTTATCAAGACACATCGTAGGTGGGCTGGTAGGCCATCCTTGCCAAGCCTCTCCACCTAGACTAGAGGTCACGGGTTCGATTCCCGTAGAGTGCATAGATTTTTCCACAACAACCAATGGAGGGGCGCCAAGTGGAAGTACAATATTGGGCCATGTGGAACCATGTTATTCACCAAATATATGGAAAGTGTAAAACTCATATTCGTCCACCTGTGAACATATATTCCCATTCAGCATGTCATTGTACCTTCCACATCACTGTACGACCGTATGGCCTATACAATTAGCTGCCATGTCAGCACTGTATGGAAAGTATGAATTGTACAATCAACAAAAGTTTTCATGTTTGGAAAAATGAACAGACCACGATATCTTTCTCATAAGAAATTTGTTTGATCCGATTCAAGTTGTGTTGGGATCGTAACGATGAGGCCTACACACATGTCTGTTTTGAAGCGATTCTGAGAAATTTTATTTTTATCCCTTCCTCGACCCATTTTGGTTCCTGGATCCATTATGGATCATGCCTCCCAACTAAATACCTTTTGTTCCTCCAAAATGATAATAACCAGTCATCAAGTGTGGGATAGGTCATGCCACTTGTTCACTATCTTTAAAATGTGTCCTGTGCACCTATCTCATCAAGATCAACTGTAAAACAACCATGATAATTGACAACATATTGTTATCCAATTGTACTCTATCGCATCTTACTGAAGACACTATCATCCATGTTGACAACATTACTAATGGTAACATCAGAAATATGACTTCAAATGAGCTAATAAGTTTGTATTATTTGCACGACATTAGCTTATGTTGAAGCAAAGTGTGATTGATCTTTTGTTCTTCAATCATCTCTTGTTTTTGCTTAAGATTAATTATTTGATTTGGGACAATTAGAGGTGTGTTTATTTCATGAGATTCCTTCCTTTATTGTTCCATTGTTTGAAGATATTGATTTTCTTTTAGGTGATGAGCATGTACAACATATTCCTTGTCGCCTTTGATGAAGTGATATTGATTATGTCCCTTGTAGAATATTTCTTTGCGATCATACAAATAAGGAATGCCTAAGACCATTCCACATTCATTGAGTGGCACCACATCACATGTTACCTCATCCAAAAAATTAGATTAAATTGAAAACTTTAATGTGCATCTATTTGTTATGTGCAATTTATGGCTATTGATTATCCATTTAAGTGAGTAAGGCTTATGGTGCATCTAAGTGTTTAATCCCAATTGATTAACCACTTCCTCTGAAATCAAGTTAGATTGAGATCCATTATCTATTAATGTGTCGACCTTGGTATGCCTCATTATGACCTTGAAGTGAAACAATTTATGTCTAGAATCCAATCCATCACCAATTTTACCTGTCAAACCAACCGATGAGATTTTAGATTCATTACCTAAATCCGATTCCAAGTCTGTTGGTCATGCTGCTGCTGCAACTATTTGCCTCCCTTTCCTTTCTTTCAACCACTTTGGTCTCTTCTTGGGATGCAATTTCCAACAATGGTCGTCATCATGCCCTTATTTATTCTAATGCTTGCAAGAGGGCTTCTCTTCCTTTCTTGCCACTGAATTTTCCTTCTTTCCATTCCACTTCATTTTTTGCTCTTTTGTCAAAGACAATTACCCTGATACACCAACTCCTGATTTCCCTTCCTCAATGTATGTTGCTTGAACAAAACCTCATCAAGATTAGTAGGTCCAAACATAAATATAGTGTTACAAATGTGTGCAGGTAAACCTCCTATGTACTTCATAAGAGTTTCTTGGGTATGGAAAGGAATATCTAACATCAGTGCCATCTTATGAAATTCATCTGTGTATTCTTGAACTATTTGTCCTTTTCTTAGTTTAAGACCTTGCCATTCAATTAAAGCCTTTTCTTTATAACCCAAAGGATAAAATTTATTTCTAAGTGAAGAAACAAAAACTTTCCATGATGGAAAGACATTACCCACTTGTTGCATACCATTTTTGCAACTTGCTTTTCCACCAGATGAGTGATGCGCTTGCAAGTTGAAGTGATGACAACTTGATTTGAGTTGCCTCATCCTTGATTTGTTTCACATTGAAATAAAATTCCATCTATCTGACCCAGTTATCAAGCCTCTCTACATTGAATTCACCAACATACATGGGTAATTAAAATTTTACATCAATCTTAAGTAAAGGCATATCATTTTTATGTTTGTGGACATGTTTTCTTGCGGTGGATTTGGAACTTGAACTTGAAGAAGAAGAAGAAGTTGATGGAGAATAAGGAGGTGAAGGAGGAGTTTTAGGAGGATCTTGTTGGCATGTCTTACAAGAAGATTGTTCTTGTCATCAATGGAAAGAGCAACAACGATAATGGAAAACAGGAAAGCATCGATGCGATTTCGAAGGTTCGGACTTCGAAGGATATGCAAGGAGTGCAGAGATCCAAAATTTGGATAATTGTCAAAGTGACTCTTTAAGAAGTTGAGAGAGAAGAAGATGAGAAATCTCATAAGATATAGTGCTTTCCAGAAGTGAAGACGATGTCCAAGAGACAGACTCGTAAGAGGATAAAAGGTCGAGAGCCTTGAATACTTAGAAAACCTTATAATTCAGAGAGATAAGAAGCTCAAGAGAGAGGGAGAAAGTGACCATAGAATCATAGAATAGAGGACCAACACCTATCTAATCGAAATAATGTGCATGATCCTTAGCTCGTTGCACATGCAGGTGAGGAATATTGCCAAAGTTTCGAAGTCCCGAAGTAATTTGAAATCGTTCATCACGAGGAGGAGAATCTAGTTCGTTGGTCGACAGGTGATACATGTTAGCAGATCATGATTTCAGGAGGGAGAAAAGTTTCATATTTAAAATCATCAAAGTCTGAAGAGACAGAGAGCTGGAGTAAATTTCAACCATCAGATCCAGAGGGATACATGGCAATGGATCGTGAGCTCCGGAGAAATCACTTCGAGAGTTTTAGTTTGAGATTTTAAATTCCCAAAGCCCGGAAAGAAAAAATAAATTCTCAATCATCAGATCATCCAAAATAGATATCAGTCGTCAGATTGTGCAAAGAATATATCAAGCGTCAGATCGTCCGAAGTGAATCTGGGTCATCTTATCCATAAAATATGTGTCATAAACCTATGGACTCTGGGTAAAGACCTGAAGTAAGCCTCAACCATCTGATTCAAGGATATGTTGCATACCACATCAGTGAGGACATGTGGTAGACTACATCAACAAGGACATGTGGAAAACCACGTCAGAAAGGACACGTGGTAGACCAAGTCAACAAGTGACACACGGAAACCACTCAGACCATGGCAAGTCAATAGGTGACGTGTGTAATGTTACGTCACTCTAGGAGTTTTACCACCATCATATGCCCTAAGTCCCGAAGTCCTGAATGCCCATGTTCCAAAGTGTATATGAGTCATCCTATATGAATATCACTTCAGATGCATTCTCAACCATTAATCGAGTACAGTGGAAGAACAATGAAAGTGGAAGTTTTAACCGACAAAAAGCAGTCTCCACCGCCTATGACGTATTTAGCAGGTTACATCTCCAGAGGAGAATGAAGGAATGATTAGCCTAAAGTCTGAAAGGGACGAAGTCACTTATGATCGTTGATCGTGTAGGAGGGTACATTTCAATAGATTGTTGAATCTGGGAGAAACTACTATGAGAAAACACAAAGGAGAAAGGTTTGAAATTGTCGAAGGATTAAGTCCTAGAGTAGAGGATAGTCATTGGATTAAGGAGGAAAGGTGTCTGTATATCATCAAATCCATAAGATTGACATATGGAGGAAAGAAGGGTTTGAGGGTTGAAACTCTCGAAGTTCGGATCACAAAATAAAATGTATCCGTTGATTTGGAAGGGAGATACATGTCGACAGATCATGGAGATTTTGGATCGTGCGTGGAAGGAGAAAAGGAAGGAATATATAAGTTGTTGAATGAGTGGCATTGGAGATCAATGGTCATGCTCAATTGCAGGATCAGAACATGCTTGGGTCTTAATTTTTCTTGAGCGGGCCATAATCAAAACCACGGTATTGCCAAAGGCATACGTGGAGCTCTGTAGTGAATTGTGGGATGAAACATGGGTTTCCCTCAAACCTCCTTTGGTCGTGATCATAATCATGTGTTCATGTGATATCATCACCCAAGTTCATATTGAAAGAAGCAGCTAGCACTCACTAGACCAAGATCGCGAAGCCCTTTTTGAATAGGTGTGTGGTCACCGCCAGTGGTCACGTAAAGGAAGGGGATTATGATTTATTTACCTATAGAGAATAAATCGATTGATTGTAACTTTTAGTGAGGAAAAGGAATCTCAGGATAATGGGAACTAATTATGAATAGACAGTGAGTATCCGCCAGCAAAGTGGCATAGTTGTGATGAGGATCTGGGAGAGATCTAGGTGAAAATATGACATACAGAACATACAAGAGGATATACATAGAATTGATATGCAATAGAAAGGTGTGGTGATGAAGAGTTGTAGGGATGATCTGGTAGAGGACTTGGCATGATAAATACATGTAGAGAATGTTCTTTTCGAGAACTGATGCATGAGCGTAGAATATCGTACCAAGAAATAGAAAAGGAGTAGAGAAGAGGCACAATGTATATCATGAAGAGGAAACAAAAAGCATAAAAGGTAGAAGAGAATATGAACAAAGAGGGGTTGTCCACAGAAGGAAAAAGAGGAGAGCATAGAAGCAAAAATATGCAGAAGTGGAACAAGTCATAGAATTTGAGAAAGGTAGAGGAGACATGGAGCTCTAACAGACCATATCAGAGACAAAGAAAGAAAGTAAAAGTTTTGCAAGATTCAATCAGGGTGTTAGGGTGGTTCTAGGGAGGATTATAATTGATGCAGGAGCATCTCAAGCGAGCCAATGTGGAGACAAAAGACAGCTGGAAAAGAACCCGGCGCAAATTTTGAAAATGTCTTGAAACATTAATGAAGTCATCAAGTGGAGGCACACTTATAAAATGTAAAAGGGCCTTGATTGATCCACTCTCGTTTTTAGTAGATAGAATACATTTATGATAGTTAAGGCAAGTAGATAGAATTTAATGCGTAGATTAGACACTTTAGAATGAGAGAGGGAAATAGAATATAGACACCCTCATTGTGTATTGTAACATAGAATAGAACAGATAGTGGAGAACATTACCAAGAGAAGAGCATACAGAGCTGGAACGAAGAAAATGTGTTTGAAAAACACCCATGTACAGAGATTTGAGTTAATAGAAGAAGTCTTAATTCAGATTCATGGTGTTGTATTTATTTATTGTATGGGTATGCTAAATGGTATGTTCATGGTTTTACTCTTTCTGTCATGCAATTGTTTTTATGCTATGTATGAATGATTTCTTGTTGAATGTCTGAAATCTTAGAGAGAGAGTAAGGGAAATGAGTTTCAATTGTTTCTCTATCTGAGCAAGAGTTCCTCCAAGGAGTGCATTGACAAAGGGTTTAGAGGTTTGTCTCTGAAAGCTCAGACAAGATAGCTTTTGTTCTCATTTCCTCAAGAAGTGGAGATAGGCATAGGAGTTGTGCAAGGTGTGTGCAGGCCGAGTAGAGTTTCAGGTTTTTTAACCTGAATGAAGTATTGAGAGACTGTTGCTGCAAGAAGTGCGCAGAGTTGAAGGGAGTTAAACACTTGGAAGTGTTTGAAGGTCTACTACAAGGAGTGCATGTAGGATTCTTCTTCAAGACTCGGAGTTAGAGAAAGATCAGGAAGGACAAAACCTTAAAAGTCATCGAAGGAAGAAGAGAAAGTTTCTGCATTGGAGAAGTGAGAAAGCGTTGCAAGTTTGTGTCACAGGTAGTTGAGTACTGTGGGAGGACCACTTGGTAAAAGGTTGCATAAGTCCTTCTGAAGGAAAGAGATGGACGATCAAAATTCTCTATGGAGAATTTGCGAAGTCCCGTGAGCCGTTAGATCTCACGGAGGAGCAAGGGAGTTACGGTGAATTATTTCGAGGGGTTCAAGCTCAGAAGGAATAGAGCCATAGATTCAAGCCACAGGAGCCATTGGATTTACCCATGGATTTCTATTTCAGGGTTTCATAAATTGAAGTCCCATAATCTTTGCATCAGGACTCATAAAATCACAAAGCGCGAAGTCCCGAGGATGAGAGGATTGTGTGGGCCACATAATCAGTAGGGTGGACAAGTGGCACACTCTCGACAAGGAAGTCGATTTCGCTGACCATTTCGAGGTTTCTAAGGGTGAAGTCCCGAAATCTTTGCATCAGGATTCGCAAAATCACAAAGTCCGAAGTCCCGACGAAAAGAAGGGTTGTTGGATGGTCAACCTAGAGAGCGGATCAGAGTTTTGGTAAATTGGGTTTCATAATTCAAGGGGACAAGTTGCTTGACATCACAACCCCCGAAATCGCGATAAGGAGAAATCCAAAATATAGAGATAAAACGTCAAGTGTTGACTGTTTTCGGGTTTCAGAGATTGAGAGACAAGGTGCTTGACCACTGGATTCGCGAAAGTGCGAAGTTCGATCTCCCGAAGTATTAAGGGGGAAATTTATCGAGGGTATTTGTGGGTGCAGATGTCCCGAAAGGGAAATAGGAGAGCCATTTCTGGGAGCTCTTTGGGTCAGTGGAAGAGGAAAGATCCTGTGTGCGTGGACTTCTGACCTGCGGGTTGGGAGGGTTGCGTGCATCAATAATCCTCTAAATTCTAGTCGGTGTGATAAGATATTCTAGGAGTTGGTTCTTCCATCTAGATGGTGCCAGAGAAACCTTGGAGTTGGTGCTTCCATCTAGTTGGTGCTTCCATCTAGTTGGTTCTTCCATCTAGTTGGTTCTAGAGAAATCTAAGAGTTGGTGCTTTCTACACATTACAACTTTCTATTAGTGGTTGTAGCCTCATATTTGAGTTGGTGCTCAAAGACTGTGATGTACATGAAAGTTGGATCTTGATTGACATCCTAAGAAAAAGAGGTTTTCTATCTTTATAGGTTTCCTCATGAAAACAAGTGTCTCCATGTATTCTGTGTGATTGATCAAATATTGTATATCTATGCATGTTAAGTTATCATAAACACATTAAATAATAATCTAGAAAGAAAAAGAAAAAGAACGAGAAAATTTCCAAGCTTATATACATAATTGTTTCACCCTCACCCCCTCTCAGTTATATTTCCAACAATTGGTATCAAATCTAGTGCCTTTGTTCAAATATAGATCCATAAGCTTGAACATGACTAGTCATGAATCAAGTTAAACTAATAAAGCTCCTCTGTTTGATGGAACAAAGTTTTCCTTTTGGAAAATAAGGATGAGAACATATTTAATGTCTTTGGGTGATGATGTTTGGGATGTCGTTGAAACTGGATACATGAAGCCTATAGTCTTGGCCTCAAAAGATGACAAGTTGGAGTTTAGATTTAATGTGAAAGTAATGAATTCCATCCTCAATGGACTTGTAGAAGCCGAGTTTTTCAATGTAATGCACTGTGATTCAACAAACATTATGTGGGACAAGTTGATAAGTAGTTATGAAGGCAATACAAAGGTGAAAGACACAAAAATTCAAACTCACAAACTAAAATTTGAGCAGTTAAAGATGGATGAAGACGAAACTATCAGTAAGTACTTCTTATGAATAGAAGAAGTTGTCAAAACTATGAGATTTCTAGGTGAAATGATAGAAGAATATTTTCTAGTCCAGAAAATATTAAGATCTCTTCCTGATAGATTTAACTCAAAGGTATCTGCTATAGAGGAAATAACTGATCTCAATACATTGACATTAGATCAAGTTCTTTGAACCCTAATTTCTTATGAAATGAGAATCACCAAAGATGAATTTACTACAAGAGAGGCATCCTTTAAAGAGGAGAAAAACACAGACTCCGATATAGATGAGATTGAAGCAAATTTTGTGAGAAGGTTAAAGAAAGGATCAGGCAAATAACAAGGCAAGTTGTCTTTTAAATGTTTCAACTGTGGTAATAAAGGTCATTTTTCATCTAAATTTTCTCACAAGGAAAAATACTAGAACTCTGATGATGAACAGAAATACAAATTTAAGAAATATAGTAAAAAGGAAATTTTGTGTGCAAATAATGAAGACTCCTCAAAAGACATAGATGGCAATTCATTTTGTGAAGATAAAGTGAATGATTTTATGCTTGTGGACATGGGAGACCTTGATGATGAATACACAGGTTTTGACATGAATGAAGAAGAAGTTGTGGTTGATATGGAAGGAGAACTAATTAGTTCCTTAGAAGATATTGATAGACTCAGACTTAAGAAAAGAAAACAAAAACAATTATTGCTCACGTTTGAGAAAACATGCAATGAAACATCTGAAGAAATTTCTCTGTTGAAGGTTAAGTTAGAAGAAGCTAGGAATATTGAATACATCCTCAAACAACAATTTAAAGAAGCGAAAACAAAAGGTGAAAAATTTGAAGCTGAAGTAGTGTCTGTTAGAAAAGATTTAGAGAAATTTCAGGCCTTATATCATCAGAATATGACAGGTATTAAAGCCTCAGAAGGATTAGCCACCATTCTGAATCAACAAAGGAACCCAAATTTGAAAATTGGTTTGGGTTATGAAGAGGTATCAAGTAGTGGTCAACCAAGCAACAAAAAATCCATCAATTTTGGCAAATCTACAACCATTGACAATAACAAACCTATAGAAACAAAGGAAGATAATCAACCTCCAAGGAGGAGTGAAGAAAAAGGTACCATAAATGGATCTGTAGAACAAAGAAGTAATACTCAATTTTCTCAAGGAAATATCAACATGGAATAAATTGACCTTCTCAAAGAACACAATTATTTTCCAGGTACAGATATTTTTTCTAGGTATATTGTTTTTACTGTTCTAACTTTGTTCATAAAGTTGTAAATTGTTCTTTAAGATTTAGACATGAGAAATCAAGACACCCAAGGAATAAATATATGCCACAAAAAAGAGTGAGTCATCCAAGTAACAAACAAACACAAATTGAAAATCATGTGATGGCTGGGAAAAAGACATAGATTAAGCATAACAATCATTATGATCCTTTATTCAATGAACCAAAATGTTACATCTGCCATAATTATGGACATAAAGATGTAGACTTTCACTTAAATAAATATAATCCAGATTCAAATCATAGAGCTGAAAACATCAAGGTTTGGAAGAATAAAGAAGATGCAAGTGTGGATTAGTGCTTCCAGATCAAAGACAGAAGAACCCATGGTATATTGACAGCGGATTCTCCAGGCATATGACAGGTGACAAAAGTAAGTTCCTATCACTCAAAGAAAGTAAATCAGAAAATGTGACTTTTGGAAATGATGCTCCAGGAAAGATCAGAGGTAGAGGTATAGTAAGCTTAAGTAATGGAAGAGGCAAAGCTCAATATGTACTATTTGTTGATGGATTAAAAAATAATATTCTTAGTGTCAGTCAGGTGTGTGATCGAGGATGTGAAGTCACTTTCACTGCCAATGATTGTAAAATAACACTACTACATATTGAAAAATTTGCGATGGCCACTTGCGACGAAAGTACTCTTTCGTCGCAACATGCAAGAGATTTTTTTTTTTTTTTTCTAAATCCACCTTGTATTCATCGCAATCTTGATGCCTATAGTTTGAATGAACTATAATGGTCAATGCTCTTCGCATCATCACCTTATATTGGTCGTCGCATAAGAGACAATAGTTGACCATAATAATTTAGTCAAACTTTACCATTGA
>ML781131.1:459074-470310 GCA_009831015.1 Picea engelmannii | reverse complement strand
CGTTGCTGACAGAAAAATCACTTCCAAATGTTGTTTCAGTTTGGGATCATCTATGATTTCGTGGTAGAGTAGGAAGAAATCCAGTATTTCTCTCAGCACAGCGGAAGAAGAGTACATTGCTGCATGTTCTGCTATATATGAAGCTATATGGCTTCGAAAGTTGTTGACATGCCTATTTTGATATGAGAGAACCCGCGATTCTATGTGATAATCAAAGCTGTATTAAAATGACAGAGAATCCTGTGTTCCATGATAGGTCGAAGCACATAGAGATCTGCTATCATTGCATCTATGACATGGTACAGAGAGGAGCCCTGAAGCTCCAGTACATTAGCACGAATGAACAAGTTACTGATGTGATGACTAAGCCTCTATCTCATGTAAAGTTTGAACACTTTCGAGATAAGATTGGTATTGTCTGAAAGGACCTTCCCTGAAAGGGGGAGTAGATGTATTCCTTGCTTCTGACCTCGCTGTTAGACGTAAAGAAAGATGAGTCATGCTTCTGACCTCGTTGTTAGACGTAAAGCATGGCCCTCTGTGATCCTTGCTTCTGACCTCGCTTTTAGACGTAAAGAAAGATGAGTCATGCTTCTGACCTCGTTGTTAGATGTAAAGAATGATGCCGTGTGATCCTTGCTTCTGACCTCGTTGTTAGACATAAATCAAGATGAGTTATGCTTATGACCTACTTGTTAGATGTAAAGCATAATGCCAATGATTCCTCACTTCTGACCTCGTTGTTAGACGTAAACCGAGATGTTGATGTTCCTTTCTTCTGACCTCGTTGTTAGATGTAAAGCAAGATGATTCATTCTTCTGACCTAGTTGTTAGACGTAAAGCATGACACTGTGATTCCTCGCTTCTAACCTAGTTGTTAGACGTAAAGCGAGATGATGATATTACTTGCTTCTAACCTAGTTGTTAGACATAAAGCGAGATGATGATATTACTTGCTTCTGACCTAGTTGTTAGACATAAAGCAAGATGTGACTCACACTGAGTTGTGATGTTAAGCTAGTGTAGTACTGTGATGTGACAACCTAGTGTTGTGATGAGGTATCATTTTTACTGATACATGTTTGATGCAGATGATGATAGCATTCTTTTGAGAATGATGATGTTGCTAATGAAGAAAACTTTCGATGACTCGTGAATGTGCTAGAAAAGTGTTCAAGATGATACTGACGATACTGTCCTCGAGATGCCACCGATGATGCAGACCTCTCTCACCTGATGCCGATGAAGAATACCCTTCTTGTTAAGGGGGAGTGTTGAAATAATGTAACTGCGAAGAGCATTCTTATTATTTTGTTATTGGATTAATCACCATTGTGGATTAATCATGTTATTATTATTATAGGATTAAATCTCCATTGAGGATTAATCATGTCATTATTAATATTATTGTTATTAGATTAATACCCATTGAGGATTAATCAAGTCGATAATTGTATAAGGACCAAATCCCCTTTTGTGGATTGGTCATTGGACAATTACAAAGTGCAGAATAATAAGTCGGCCCCATCAGTTATAATGAAAGGGCCAGAATTAATTAAAGGTGGGTTTACGCACCCAGAGTGAGAGGTCGGCCCTGCCATATGGTGACTCTTCACACGTGCCAGATAGATATAAATAAGAGGCTAGCGCCTCACTTCTTACACACACTTCACTTGCTCATTCTCTTATGAGGCAAGCTGCAATTACAAGTTGGTGAGAGGAGAAGAAGGGTGGCACATCTCTTGAGGAGGACTTTTCTGTATTGGTTGAGTTATCTCTTGAACATTCCATAAGCTATTTCTGATAAGGAAGTTTTTGCTGGGTTTTCTTCCCCTAGAGGGTTTCCCAGGATAAATGTTGTGTCTCTTGTGGATGTGTATTTCTCAGTGATCTTGTTCTTATTATGCTCTTATCTTATGAAATGCAAAGAACTATAATAATGGCATAAACATTAACAAGAACAACAACGTTGATGGAAAATAGGAAAGAAACGATCAAAGTTCAAATATTTAGACTTCATATGATATGCAAGGAGTGCACATATCCACAATTCAACTAAGTGTCAAAGTGAATCTTTAAGAAGTTGAGAGAGCAGAAGATGAGAAATATCATAAGAGATATCACTTTCCAGAAGTGCAAACGAGGTCCAAGAGATGGAATCACATCAGGAGCAAAGGTCGAGACCCTTGAACACTTAGAAAACCTTCTAAGTCAGAGAGATCAGAAGCTCAGGAGAGAGGGCGAAAATGACTGTATGATCACAGCACAGAGGACCAACAACCGTCTAATTGAAATAAGGTGCATGAGCCTTAGCTCTTTACACATGCAGGTGAGGTAGCTTGCCAAATGTACGAAGTCCCGAAGTAATTTGAGATCGTTCATCACTAGGAGAAGAATATGGTTCGTTGATCTATGTGAGATATGTGTTAGCAGACCTTGAGTTCAAGAGGGATCATAGTTTGATATTTAGAATTCCCAAAGTCTGGAGAGCCAGAGAGACGAAGTAAATTTCAATTTTCAGATCCAGAGGGATACATGGCGACAGATGGTGAGCTCCGGATAAATCACTTCGAGAGTTTCAGTTTGAGATTTAAAATTCCCGAAGCCCAGAGAGTCGAAGAGCCAAAATAAATTTTCAACCACCTGATCATCCGAGGTAGATATCAGTCGTTAGATCATCTGAAGAAGATCTCAAGCATCATATCATCTAAAGTGAATTTGGGTCATCTGATCTAGAAAAGATGTGGTGTAAACCTATGGACTCCACGTAAATACCTGAAGTAAGCCTCAACCATACAATTTAAGGACATGTGGAAGACCATATCAGCAAGAACATGTGGCATACAATGCCACCAATGAAATGTGGAAAACCACGTTAGGAAGGACATGTGGCAGACCACATCATAAAGTGAGATGTGGAAACCACTCGGCCCATGCCAGGTCAACAAGTAACATGTTTAATGTTACGTCACTCCGAGAGTTTTACTTTAAAAGTTTTACCACCATTAGTTTCCATAAGTCCCGAAGTCCCAAATGTCAAAGTCTCGAAGTGGATACGAGTCGTCTGATATTAAGATCACTTCAGGTGCATTCTCAACCGTTGATCTAGTATAATGGAAGATAGTGGAAGTGGAAGTGTTAACTGACAACAAGCAGTCTCCACTACCTATGAATTATTTAGCAGGTGACCATTCTGGAGGAGAATGAAGCAGTAATGAACCTAAAGTCATGAAGGGTCGAATTCACTTATGATCGTTTATCATGTAGGAGGGTATGTGTCGATAGATCATTGACTTCGAGCTAAACTACTCTAGGAAAATGTGAAGGAGAAAGGTTTGAAATTGTTGAAGGCCGAAGTCCTGGAGCAGAGGATAGTTGTTGGATTAAGGATGATAGGTGTTTGCAGATCATCAACTACAGAAGATTGAAGCAAGGAGGAAATAAGGGTTTGAGAGTTGAAACTCCTTAAGCCTTCATCATGAAATAAACTGTAGTCGTTGATTTGGAAGGGAGCTACGTGTCGACAGATCGTGGATATTTGGGATCGCGTATGGAAGGAGGAAAGGAAGGAAGATAGTAGTCGTTGATAGAGTGGCATCACCAAGGGGTTATTTATCAATGGTCATGCTCAATTGTTGGGCCAGAACATGCTCGGGTCTTAATTTTTCTTGAGCGGCCCACAATCAAAACCATGATATCGCGAAAGGCATATGTGGAGTTCTATAGTGAATTGCAGGGAGAAAAGTGGGTTTCCCTAAAACCTTCTTTGGTCACGCCCAAAATCATGTGGTCACATGAGGTCATTTCCCAAGTTCATATTGAAATAGGGATCTAGCACTCGCTAGACTAAGATCGTGAAGCCCTTTTTGAATAGGTGTGTGGTCATCGCCAGTGGTCACGTAAAGGAAGGGGCTTAGGACTGATTTACCTATAGTGAATAAATCAAATGACTGTACCTACTACTGAAGAAAAATAATCTCATTATAATGGGCATTGGCGATGAATAGACAGTGAGTAACCATAAATAATGTGGCATAGTTTAGTATCAGTACCTGGGAGAGAACTAGTCGAAAATATGACATGCAGAACATAGAAGAGAATATATATAGAATTGAGATGCAACACAGAGTTGTGATGACGAAGAGTTGCCAGGATGATCTGGCAGAGGACTTGGCATGATAAAGACATGCAGAGAATGTGCTTTTAAGGAATTGATGCATGAGCATAAAAGGTCGTAGTAAGCAGTAGAAAAGGAGCAGAGAAGAGGCTCAGTGTATAGAATGCAGAGAAAGCATAGAGAATAAATGGTAGAAGAGAAGTTTAATAGAGAGGGGTTATGCAAAGGAAGAAAAAGAGGAGAGCATAGAAGCAAAAAGATGCAGAATCAGAATAGGGCATAGAAGCTGAAGAAGGAAGAGGAGACATGGAGCTATAACAAACCATATAAGAGACAACACAAGTATTTAAAAGTTTTGCAAGATTCAATCAGGGTGATAGGGTGGTTCTAGGGAGGATTGTAGTCCTCTAAATTGTAGTTGTTGCTAGAATATATTCTGGGAGTTGGTACCTCCATCTAGTTGGTGCTAGAGAAACCTAAGAGTTGGTTCTTCCATATAGTTGGTGCTAGAGAAACCTAGGAGTTGGTGCTAGAGAAATCTGAGATTTGGTTATCTCTACAAGTTGCATCTTGCTATCAGAGGGTGTAGCCTCATATTTGAGTTGGTTCCCAAAGACTTTGATGTACATGAAAGTTGGAGCTTGATTGACATGCTAAGTGTTGGATCATGTTATCATTGATGCCAACGGTTTGATTGATTGATGTCAAGTGATGGATTGTTTTCTATGATTGATTGAGTGATGATTGATGTTTATGCATTGTCCTTGATGAAAATGATAGATTTAAAGTGGAAACCAATCGATGAAGATGGATCAATGAGTTTTCATTGACATGATGAAGATGGATCAATGAGTTGTCATTGATACATGATGCATATTTAATGTATATGATGCAGTGGTGGATTTATGCACAGATGACTCATTATTGTATTATCATGATTGATAAGGTACACAAATGGATGAACTCCAAAGGGGTCCCCTTATGGTGAAATCCTTCATGGGAAGACGCTTTGCAGATTGAGTTATCCTAGAAAAATGGTTGGAGGACCCATGCTTGTATGTGGAATAATGAGATGAAGATCAATGAAGTTGTTGGTGAAACTATCCTACATGGATAATGTTTTTCATGCCATTTCCAGTGCTATGTGGAATTGCACATAACTCCTCACGGTTTGAGAGTTATGGCCCTACAAAGATGAAGGATCCCCATGTCTTTGCTTGAAGCCCCAAATGGTCAAGAAGTTTAAGTGCCCTAAAAGAAGAAATCATTATTTAAATGATAAAGTAAAGTGACCAAATCAAGAAAGAATATTTAAATGATAAAGTATTGGAGAAATTTCTATTTATGGAAAGTGGGTAACCCTAAAATAAGGAAAATAGATTAAGCGACCTAGAAGTGGGTTAAGTGACCTAGACGATGAAAGTATAAATAATATAGCTATGGTCTCTTGTAGATCATCCTTTTTGTGGATCAATGGAGAGATTCTTGTGAATATGGTTTGGATTATTGATGGAGAGCTTCTTGTGAGAGCTTCTTATTGGTGTGAATCTCTTGAACATGATTGAAGATCTATTCTGAGAAAGAGAGAGAGGGGAGGATCTCATGGACGCATCAAAGTTTCAGCAATGTCAGAGATCTTGATGGAAAAATTATCAGAACTTCAGAAACCCTAGTTTTTTATGCATACACGAGCTGTCTGTGTATAGGTTGCATATACATTGAGGTATACACAGTTTTTCTATGTATAGGGTGAGTATGTATGCGGGCTGTATGAGGACAGGGAGAATATAGTGGATAGAATGGTGAAGACTTGTGTTTGAGCTGGTGCCAAGCTCTTGGATGATTAGGAAGGTTCCAGATATACATTCTATGGGCTCAAATCTATCACTGAGACACTTGTATGATTACATTATTGCCTTTATGCATACTATTGTTTGATGTGATGTGAATGCTTAAGGAATTCTTGGTATGGCTTCTATGATGTGGTTTAGTTTGCTTGATTTGGTTGATGGAGTGAGCAACACTCTTTTGACTCAGTGGTTACATGATTGCTACGGTATACTAGTTGGTTATACATGATTTAGATAGTTGGTTATACATGATTTAGATAGTTATTGGAGAGCTTGGATATGTTGTGAGTGGATGATGGTAGGATTGGATAGTCAGAAACAAAATAAAATGATATATTGATTGCAAAGAGTCTGAGTTGGTGTTGAAGGACAAACCCTAACAACTCAGAAGGTATATCCAAGTTGTTGTATACACTGGGTGCATGCATACACGGGCTGTAGTGAGCGAGGGTGCGTACAAATGTTGGCTACACTACTGAC
Organism: Picea engelmannii; assembly: GCA_009831015.1. NCBI lineage: Eukaryota > Viridiplantae > Streptophyta > Pinopsida > Pinales > Pinaceae > Picea > Picea engelmannii. Next base: position 463,862 of record ML781131.1, on the reverse strand, counting down.
ATGTTGTGTACCTATTGACAGATTGACATATATTGAGGATTGTTGCCTCATCTCAGTTGGTGTTGAGGGTGTAATTTGAGTCTTGCATTATAGATCTGGTGATCTTGTAGAGTTGTACTCTATTCAGTTGTTGTTGATAAACCCCCAGATTGTTGTCCATAATAAAAAGAAAAATGTTACATACATATTGTGTTCTTTGTGTTCCTTGTGATGATGACTTCTTGTTGATATATTGTTGATATATGTTCACATATAACTGTTATAAATGATAACAATGGGTAATGATTAAATGTTGAATGTTAATTAAGGAGCTTTGTGTAAGAGGGAAGTTTTGGGAAAAGGAGCCCCACACTCATTCACCCCCCCTCTAAGTGTGGTAGGTGTGTCCAACAATTGTTATCAGACCAAGCATTCACTAGAAGCCTTAATAAGCTTGAAGGATATCCATAGACACACAAATGGATGATGAAGTTACAATCCTTGATGAGGAAAACTATTCTACTTGGAGAATAGAGATGATATTACATTTGAATACAATGGGAGAAACAATTTGGAAGGCATCCATTGGTGGATCAATTCCATTGAATAACAAGTCAAAGTTTGCATCTCAAAGGGAGTTGAAGAAGAATGATGCATTGGATCTCAAGACCATTCTTATTGGATTCTCAATCCCTATCAAAGAGAGCATGAGACAATGCACTTCTGCCAAGGATCTATGTCTAAAACTAGAAGAGACATATCAAAGAAGGAAGGAGAAGAAATAAATTGAATACCACTCCATCAACATCATCAAAGGTAAAGAATCATCAAAAACTCTTGAATGCCTTATTTATAAATGTGATTTTGAAAACATTTCAAGTGAATAAAAAGAGTCAAGTGATGATAGCACAAAGCAAGATCTTGAAGACATTAAAAATGAAGGCAAAGAATCATTCGTTGGCAAGAAGGAAGATATTGAAGGTAAAGAATCTCCAAAGACTCTTGATTGTAATGATTCAAAATGTGATGATGTTGAAATTTTCTCAAGTGAAGAAGATGATCTAGAAACAATTTGTGTAAAGTTTGATGATAGGTATCCCAATGATAGTTATCCCATGGAAAGAATAGAAGAAAATCTATTAGAACTTCAAAAGGAAATTGAAGAGGGTTTATATAGATATAGAAAGATCATTTTTATACACACTATAACTATATTTCGGATAATGCTAAGAAGTTTCTTAGGAGGATTCAAAGGTACATCTTGAAGTTAAAGGGAATGCTCAAAGAACAAGAAGAGAGTTATAAGACTAAACTAGAAGAAAAAGAAGAAATCACAAGAGTTAAGAATGAAAAAGAAGATATGAAGGTAGATGATGAGATTAACAAACGTTTTGAAACCATTGTCCATCTCAAAACCCAAATTGAAGAAGCCAAAAGAATAGAGCAACTATTGAAGATTCAATTAAGTGAAAAGGACGAGTCATGTTGTAAGTTAGAAGGTGAAATTGTTGTCCTTAGAAAGAAGGTGGAAAAGTCAAACAAATTCTTGAATAGCTCACGAATCTTGGATGAGATCTTGGAAAGTCAAAGATCATCATGTGATAAATCAAGTCTTGGATACAAAGGAGAAGATACACATGCTAAACAAAGCACCTCAAAGAAGCATGAGGTAATTCCATCAAAGAAGGAAGCCAATGTTTCAAAGCAACCATCTATACAAAGAAAGGAAAAATTCAAAATAACAAAGAAAGGAAGACATCAAGAAGCTATTCTTGGGACACTCAAGCAAAGGTATGAAAGTATTTTTCATGGGTACTGTTATTCATGTGATGGATATGGTCACAAATATTTTGAATGTAGATATTATGAAAGGAGATACAATGGAAGATTCTATAACATCACAAAGTGTTGGAGATGTGATCAAGTAGGACACATTGTTGTTCACTGTAACTTCATGAGATCCTACAGCTGTAGTGGATTTTTCCACAAATCCCAAGAGTTCTGGAACACAAGTAGAATGTCCATGATGAGAACTTCACAGAACATGGCTAGAAGAAGGAATGAAGTAAGAAAGGGAGACATTTTTGAAATGATGGATTCTTAGAGCTCAAGTTCTGAGGAGAAGGGCATCTAAAAAAGTGGGTGAACAAGACAAAGTAGCTAGAATAGGATGAAAGACTGAAAGGAAGCTCAAGTAAGTCATCTACTGAGGCATACACAAGTGACAGTGGTGACATTCACATACATACACTGGCTGACCTTGAAAAGGTTGCATACATACGCTCTTTGTTGTGCAACAGGCCGTGTGTATGTGAGAAAGCCTTGGGAAAAAGGCAATGCACATGAGTGTTAGCTTGATGAGATTGTATAAATCTATGTTGCAGGGTTTGACATTGTTTATTGTTGGTTCTGACACTATTTGTTGTAAGTTTTCATGGTTCTAAGTTAGATCACCCAAGGTTATGATATAAAATAAATATTGGGTGCATGTCACTAACACATGAGTATGGATTGATGCTGATCAAATGCTCATCTATTGGATGATGGAGTACATGGATGGTACATAATTGAAGTTTCATTAATATATCCTATGATGTACTATTGGTGGTATATGATAAAAGAGCCCTATTGTTGGATCATGTTGGATATAATGGTGCATGCATTTTACATGTGGTTGGGCTACATATTGAGACATGTAGTTAATGTACATGGTTGTTGAATAGAGGAGTTGCGCATGATGAGCAAACATTTTGTCACATGATGTATTTGGTTAACTGTTTACTTCATGATGTATGGGATGGAACAAGGTTGATATATGGACTGGTCCAAGGATCATTATATGGTAGCATATTGTTTATATTGCAGATAAGATAGGGGGATACATACCCATAGGGGGAGTCATTCTTCTTCCCATGATTTCAGGAGGATATATTTATCAGATGCATACCTTGGAAAGAGCCCTATGTTTCAAGAAAGAACCCAACGACATGATTCCAGGGGGAGAGATCGTCATAGAGGGAGCATGAGAAATGTATTTTAAGAATTACATCAAATTGATATCCCTCGTTCAAAAGGGGAGAGATTATTCGGTGGAAACAAGATAGGCAGAGCAGCCCCAAGATGAAATGGACCTTTGTCATTGATGTCAAAGGGGGAGAGATAATGATCTAAAAATGAAGAAGACTTGTATTCCTGAAAATATTTGCAAGTTTAATTTTATGTGTTAAAATGCAAATTAATCAATTTGCAACACAACTTTTATGGAAATTACTCATTCAAGATGCATATAAATAGAAAAAATAAACAGTGAACAGAAAACACATAACACAAAAAATGATAAAGGAGTTCACCCCTCTCTTGGGCTACATCTCCTGGTCCAGCTTCCAATGGATCTTTTGTATTATTTTCTCAAAGTGCTCAAAAAAGTTCTTTACAATGCTCAAAATTCCAAATAGATGGCTCCAATGGCTCCAGAACGTCCAAAAACCCCTAGTTTGGCTTTTTCGACACCTCGTTTGGCCAAAAATTGAAGAAGATTGGCTTCCTAGAAGTTCCCCTTCAAACTTGCTATCTCTGGATCGCCAAAATGCACACTTGTTGCCTCAACCTAGCCCCCACATTCATTTATGTGGAAAAACCCAGCACTGAGCACAACCAAACAACTAGTGTGAACTGTAGGATGGTTATGGGTGCAACTAACTCCTAACCACCAAGGTCTAGGTCATGTGGCCCATGTGACCATGCACAAATCCAAAAATGGGCTTCGTTTCCCAAATAAAATGGATAATGGACAAGTGGCAGGTCATTGGTTGTAACCATTTGAACCACAATACAAAACACGTGCACATATGGTGTGACCACAGGTCATATGGTAATGTTATATGCCACCAGGGGCTGGGGCTAAACCCTAGCCCGGACCCCCGCGCCAACTATTAAACAACTTGAATTTAAATATATTCAAAACCATATATATAACAAGAAATACAGCGTGGTATGTTGGAAGCGTGGACTTTGCAAAGGTTTGGACTGGTGGGGAGGTCCGGGGTTCGATCCACACGGACTCCATAAATTTTAAACCAACAACCAATAACAAGGTGCCATGTGGCACCAAACCATTGGACAGAAAATGCCACATGTCAGCATACTATTCATCCACCTAACTGCCAACTGTCCACCACTCAGCTCTGCCACCTGTCGTATGGTCCTGCCACACATCGTACGGACTGCCACATCAACATCCATATAGATTGTACAGACTATATAGTCAGAATCCCTTTTTTTTGCATGTTTGTCATTTTGCACAGAACGTGATATCTCTCTCTCCCGACGTCCATTTGAACCCAACCGAGTTGCATTGGGTTCATGACGAGGAACCCTACATTCTCGTTCAATTTGAAGCAATTTCTAGAACTTTGAATTTTTGAGCAAAATTTGATCCCCTGGATCACACCTCCCTATTGGAAAGCTTATGGACCTCCAAAAGACTATTTTCAGTCTATCTGAAGATGAGGGTATAGATCCCTCACCTTTCCAACCTCAATCCACTTGGATTTTCTTGGATTGGTACCTTTAATACCAACGCGAAGATACTCCACATGTCCTCGTTTTGAAGTTCGCATTCTCCTGTCAAGGATTGTGTCTTCATGCAGTTCTATAAGATATTCTAGGGAAAAATCATCTATAGAAGGAATCTGAACATGCTCTCCTTGATCATCAATCAAAGGAGGCTCATACAATTTCAAATTCTCAACATTAACAACTGCATACATTTTCATATAAGGAGGCAAATCTAAATGGAAGGCATTGTTA
>ML781131.1:445472-459024 GCA_009831015.1 Picea engelmannii | reverse complement strand
GGGCAAATAGCCAAAACATGCTTCAAATGGCGACGTTTGAGTTGAAGAGTGCTTAGCTCAATTGTAAGCATGTTGAATGTAGTGTAAATGCTCATCCCAAAGTTTAGGATGCTTGTTGCAATAACCACGAAGAAGATGCACCATTGTTCTATTTACCACTTCTGTCTGACCATCGGTTTGTGGATGAAAAGTTGTGCTTTTTTTCAGTTTGGTGTCCATGAGTGCCCATAAACTCGACCAAAAACTTCGAACAAATTGAGAATCCCGATCAGAAATAATGGATTTAGGAAATCCAAAATGCACCCAAACATTTTGAAAGAACATTTGTGCCATTTGCTCAGCTGTAACTTGCTTCTTACAAGGCATCAAAATACACATTTTGCTAAATCGATCAACCACAACATAAAGATAATCATGATTTCGTTTAGACATAGGTAGACCTCCTACAAAGTCCATAGAAATACTTTCCCAAGGATGAGAAGGAACCGGAAGTGGAGTATACAAACCCAACTTTTGATTGCTAGGTTTTATTGTGGAACATAACAAACATCCTCGAACATATCTCGAAACACTTTCATTCATTTTAGGCCAATAAAATTACCTTGGCAAATTAGCCACTGTCTTGCTTACACCAAAATGACCAGCAATAAGAGAAGAATGGGCTTCTCTTATTATGTTGATTCTTTCACCCTGTGGAATACATAGCTTGCCAAGATGATACAAAATATTATCATGCACATGGTAATCCAATTCCTCAACATGGTTAGAATGACACAAAGTCTCATATACTTCTTTAAAATTAGTATCTAAAGCATATTGCTCAACATAACTCTCATGCATGATAGGACTATGCTTAAGAATAATTGAAGCACTAATAATAGGCCTTGAAAGCATATCAACATGTTTGTTATAAATGACCTTCTTATACCTAATGACTAAGTGAAATTATTGTAGAAAACCCATCCATCTGAAGTACCTAGCTTGTTGTATATTTGTTTGTGATTGTAAGTATTGCAGTGGTTGATTATCTGTGTGGACAATGGTTTCTTTCCCCAAGAAATAATGTTTCCATTTTTTCACACTTTGCACCAATGCATACAAGTCCTTATCATAAGTAGGATAGTTAATCATGGTACCATTAAAAGTTTCAGAATGAAAACAAATGGGCTTACCATGTTGTAGCATGACTGCTCCCATTGCATAATTTCTTGCATCTATTTGGATTTGAAAAGGTTGTCTTAAATTTGGAAGGAATCGACTATGAAGGAATCGACTATGAAGAGACATTCACTCGTGGATTTTCCCAGAAGGAAGGAATCGACTACGAAGAGACATTCGCTCCTGTGGCCAGATACACTTCGATCAGAACCATTATATCTCTTGCTGCCAAGATGAAATGGAAGCTGCACCAGATGGATGTGAAGACAGATTTTCTGAATGGTGTCATTGAAGAGGAAGTGTATATATAGAAACCCCAAGGATTTGAGGTTGAATACAGGAAGTCTCATGTTTGTCGATTGAAGAAAGCCTTATATGGATTGAAGAAAGCTCCCAGAGCTTGGTATGGCCGTATAGAAAGTTTCTTGATGAGCTTGGGCTTTACCAAGAGTAAAGAAGACTCAAATCTTTACTTCAATATCATGGATAATGAACCAGTAATACTATTACTGTATGTGGATGACTTATTATTAATTGGAGAAGAAAATCTCATCGTCGAATGTAAATAGAGACTTGCTGCTGAATTTGAAATGAAATACCTTGGCCTAATGCATTACTTCTTAGGTCTTGAGGTATGGCAGAGTCCGAAAAGAATCTTCCTTAACCAGGGGAAGTACACGGTCGAAATCTTGTAGAGATTCGACATGCTCGAATGCAAGTCCATGAATACACCCATGGAAGAAAAGTTGAAGCTATTGGTCGATACTTCGTCAGATTTGATAGATGCCACTCTGTAGAGACAGATTATTGGATCATTGATGTACCTGATGAACACTAGACCAAACATCTATTTTGTAGTGAACACCTTGAGTCAGTTTCTGGTGGAGCCCAGACGTGTTCATTTAGTGGCTGCAAAACATGTGATGAGGTACCTTAAGGGTACAATGGATTATGGTCTCAGCTATGATGGAGATCATGACTTCACTCTGATTGGATATACTGATGCAGATTGGGCAGGAAGCGTTGCTAACAGAAAAAACACTTCCGGATGTTGTTTCAGTTTGGGATCAGCTATGATCTCATGGAAGAGTAGGAAGCAATCCAGTATTTCTCTCAGCATAGCGGAAGCAGAGTACATTGCCGTATGTTTTGCTAGCTACGAAGCTATATGGCTTCGAAAGTTGCTGACAGGCCTATTTTGATATGAGAGCAATCGTGATTCTATGTGATAATCAAAGCTGTATTAAAATGATAGAGAATCCTGTGTTCCATGACAGGTCGAAGCACATAGAGATCCACTATCATTTAATCCGTGACATGGTACAGAGAGGAGCCCTAAAGATCCAGTACGTTTGATATTTCATCCGTGACGTGTCCTTAAAGTACGTTGGTTCCTTGCTTCTGACCTAGTTTTTAGACGTAAAGCAAGATGAGTCATGCTTCTGACCTCGTTGTTAGACATAAAGAATGACGCTGTGTGTTCCTTGCTTCTGAACTCGTTGTTAGACATAAATCAAGATGAGTTATGCTTCTGACTTAGTTGTTAGATGTAAAGAATAACGTCGATGATTCCTTGCTTCTGACCTCGTTGTTAGACGTAAAGCGAGATGTTGATGTTCCTTTCTTCTGACCTCATTGTTAGACGTAAAGAAAGATGATTCATGCTTTTGACCTAGTTGTTAGACGTAAATCATGACACTGTGATTCCTCACTTCTGACCTAGTTGTTAGACGTAAAGCGATATGATGATATTAATTGCTTCTGACCTAGTTGTTAGACATAAAGCAAGATGTGACTGACACTGAGTTGTGATGTTAAGCTAGTGTAGTACTGTGATGTGACAACCTAGTGTTGTGATGAGGTATCATTTTTACTGATACATGTTTGATGCAGATGATGATAGCATTCTTTTAAGAATGATGATGTTGCTGATGAAGAAAACTTTCTATGACTCATAAATGTGCTAGACAAGTGTTCAAGATGATATTGACGATACTGTCCTCGAGATGCCACCGATGATGCAGACCTCTCTCACCTGATGTTGATGAAGAATACCCTTCTTGTTAAGGGGGAGTGTTGAAATAATGTAACTACGAAGAGCATTCTTATTATTTTGTTATTGGATTAAATCCCCATTGTGGATTAATCATGTTATTATTATTATTGGATTAAATCCCCATTGAGGATTAATCATGTCATTATTAATATTATTGTTATTAGATTAATACCCATTGAGGATTAATCAAGTCGATAATTGTATAAGGACCAAATCCCCTTTTGCGGATTGGTCATTGGACAATTACAAAGTGCAGAATAAGAAGTCGGCCCCAACAGTTATAATGAAAGGGCCAGAATTAACTAAAGGTGGGTTTACCCACCCAGAGTGAGAGGTCGACCCTGCCAGATGGTGACGCTTCACACGTGCCAGATTGATATAAATAAGAGGCTAGTGCCTCACTTCTTACACACACTTCACTTGCTCATTCTCTTATGAGGCAAGCTGCAATTACAAGTTGGTGAGAGGAGAAGAAGGGTGGCGCATCTCTTGAGGAGGAATTTTCTGTATTGGTTGAGTTATCTCTTGAACATTGTATAAGCTATTTATGATAAGGAAATTTTTGTTGGGTTTTATTCCCCTAGAGGGTTTCCCAGGATAAATGTTGTGTCTCTTGTGGATGTGTATTTCTCAGTGATCTTGTTCTTATTATGCTCTTATCTTATGAAATGCAAAGAACTATACTAATGGCATAAACATTAACAAGAACAACAACGATGATGGAAAATAAGAAAGAAATGATCAAAGTTCGAAGATTCAGACTTCAGATGATATGCAAGGAGTGCACATATCCACAATTCAGCTAAGTGTCAAAGTGAATCTTTAAGAATTTGAGAGAGAAGAAGATGAGAAATATCATAAGAGATAGCACTTTCTAGAAGTGCAGACGAGGTCCAAGAGATAGAATTACATCAGGAGCAAAGGTCGAGACCCTTGAACACTTAGAAAACCTTCTAAGTCAGAGAGATCAGAAGCTCAGGAGAGAGGGAAAAAATGACCATATGATCACAACACAGAGGACCAACAACCATCTAATTGAAATAAGGTGCATGAGCCTTAGCTCTTTACACAAGCAGGTGAGGTAGCTTGCCAAATTTACGAAGTCCCGAAGTAATTTGAGATCCTTCATCACTAGAAGAAGAATCTGGTTCGTTGATCTATGTGAGATATGTGTTAGCAGACCTTGAGTTCAAGAGGGATCATAGTTTGGGATTTAGAATTCCCAAAGTCCGGAGAGCTAGAGAGACGAAGTAAATTTCAATTTTCAGATCCAGAGGGATACATGGCGACAGATGGTGAGCTTCGGATAAATCACTTCGAGAGTTTCAGTTTGAGATTTAAAATTCCCGAAGCTCAGAGAGTCGGAGATCCGAAATAAATTCTCAACTGCCTGATCATCTGAGGTAGATCTCAGTCGTTACATCATCTGAAGAAGATCTCAAGCATCAGATCATCCGAAGTGAATTTGGGTCATCGGATCTAGAAAAGATGTGGTGTAAACCTATGGACTCTGCGTAAATACCTAAAGAAAGCCTCAACCATCCAATTTAAAGACATGTGGTAGACCACATCAGCAAGAACATGTGGCATACAATGCCACCAATGAATTGTGGCAAACCACGTTAGGAAGGACATGTGGCAGACCACATCATAAATTGAGATGTGGAAACCACTCGGCCCATGCCAGGTCAACAAGTGACATGTTTAATGTTATGTCACTCCGAGAGTTTTACTTTAGGAGTTTTACCACCAGTAGTTTCAGTAAGTCCCGAAGTCCCGAATGTCGAAGTCTCTAAGTGGATACGAGTCGTCTGATATTAAGATCACTTCGGGTGCATTATCAACCGTTGATCTAGTATAATGGAAGACAGTGTAAGTGGAAGTGTTAACTGACAACAAGCGGTCTCCACTGCCTATGAATTATTTAGCAGGTGACCATTCTAGAGGAGAATGAAGTAGCAATCAACCTAAAGTCATGAAGGGTCAAAGTCACTTATGATCATTTATCATGTAGGAGGGTCTATGTCGATAGATCATTGACTCCGGGATAAACTACTCTAGGAAAATGTGAAGGAGAAAGGTTTGAAATTGTTGAAGGCCGAAGTCCTGGAGTAGAGGATAGTCATTAGATTAAGGATGATAGGTGTCTGCAGATCATCAACTCCAGAAGATTGAAGTAAGGAGGAAATAAGGGTTTGAGAGTTGAAACTCCTTAAGCCCGCATCATGAAATAAACTGTAGTCGTTGATTTGGAAGGGAGCTACGTGTCGACAGATCGTGGATATTTGGGATCGCGTATGGAAGGAGGAAAGGAAGGAAGATAGTAGTCGTTGATAGAGTGGCATCACCAAGGGGTTATTTATCAATGGTCATGCTCAATTGTTGGGCCAGAACATGCTCGGGTCTTAATTTTTCTTGAGCGGTCTGCAATCAAAACCACGATATCGCTAAAGGCATACGTGGAGTTCTATAGTGAATTGCAGGGCAAAAATTGGGTTTCCCTAAAACATGCTTTGGTCACGCCCAAAATCGTGTGGTCACATGAGGTCATTTCCCAAGGTCATATTGAAATAAGGATCTAGCACTCGCTAGACTGAGATCGTGAAGCCCTTTTTGAATAGGTGTGTGGTCATCGCCAGTGGTCACGTAAAGGAAGGGGCTTAGGACTGATTTACCTATAGTGAATAAATCAAATGACTGTACCTACTACTGAATAAAAATAATCTCATTATAACGGGCACTGATAATGAATAGACAGTGAGTAACCATCAATAATGTGGCAGAGTTTACTATCAGGACCTGGGAGAGAACTAGTCGAAAATATGACATGCAAAACATAGAAGATAATATATATAGAATTGAGATGCAACACAGAGTTGTGGTGACGAAGAGTTACTAGGATGATCTGGCAGAGGACTTGGCATGATAAATACATGCAGAGAATGTGCTTTTAAGGAATTGATGCATGAGCATAGAAGGTCGTAGTAAGCAGTAGAAAGGGAGCAGAGAAGAGGCTCAGCGTATAGAATGCAGAGGAAGCATAGAGCATAAACGGTAGAAGAGAACTTTAATAGAGAGGGGTCATGCAAAGGAAGAAAAAGAGGAGAGAATAGAAGCAAAAAGATGCAGAATTGGAATAGGGCATAGAAGCTGAAGAAGGCAGAGGAGACATGGAGCTGTAACAGACCATATAAGAGACAACACAAGTATTTAAAAGTTTTCCAATATTCAATCAGGGTGATAGGGTGGTTCTAGGGAGGATTGTAGTCCTCTAAATTGTAGTTGTTGCTAGAATGTATTCTGGGAGTTGGTACCTCCATCTAGTTGGTGCTAGAGAAACCTAAGAGTTGGTTCTTCCATATAGTTGGTGCTAGAGAAACCTAGGAGTTGGTGCTAGAGAAATCTGAGAGTTGGTTCTCTCTGCAAGTTGCATCTTGCTATCAGAGGGTGTAGCCTCATATTTGAGTTGGTTCTCAAAGACTTTGATGTACATGAAAGTTGGAGCTTGATTGACATGCTAAGTGTTGGATCATGTTGTCATTGATGCCAACGGTTTGATTGATTGATGTCAAGTGATGGATTGTTTTCTATGATTTATTGATTGATGATTGATGTATATGCATTGTCCTTGATGAAAAAGATAGATTTCAAGTGGAAACCAATCGATGAAGATGGATCAATGAGTTTTCATTGACATGATGAAGATGGATCAATGAGTTGTCATTGGTACATGATGCATATTTAATGTATATGATGCAGTGGTGGATTTATGCACAGATGACTCATTATTGTCTTATCATGATTGATAAGGTGCACAAATGGATGAAATCCAAAGGGGTCCCCTTATGGTGAAATCCTTCATGGGAAGATGCTTTGCAGATTGAGTTATCCTAGAAAAATGGTTGGAGGACCCATGCTTGTATGTGGAATAATGAGATGAAGATCAATGAAGTTGTTGGTGAAACTATCCTACATGGATAGTGTTTTTCATGCCATTTCCGGTGCTACGTGGAATTGCACATAACTCCTCACGGTTTGAGAGTTATGGCCCTACAAAGATGAAGGACCCCCATGTCTTTGCTTGAAGCCCCAAATGGTCAAGAAGTTTAAGTTCCCTAAAAGAAGAAATCATTATTTAAACGATAAAGTAAAGTGGCAAAATCAAGAAGGAATATTTAAATGATAAAGTATTGGAGAAATTTCTATTTATGGAAAGTGGTTAACCCTAAAATAAGGAAAATAGATTAAGCGGCCTAGAAATGGGTTAAGTGACCTAGACGATGAAAGTATAAATAAGATAGCTATGGTCTCTTGTAGATCATCCTTTTTGTGGATCAATGGAGAGATTCTTGTGAATAGGTTTTGGATTATTGATGGAGATCTTCTTGTGAGAGCTTCTTATTGGTGTGAATATCTTGAACATGATTGAAGATCTATTCTGAGAAAGAGAGCGAGAGGAGGATCTCATGGACACATCAAAGTTTCAGCAATGTCGGAGATCTTGATGGAAAAATTATCATAACTTCAGAAACCCTAGTTTTTGATGCGTACACGAGCTGTATGTGTATAGGTTGCATATACATTGAGGTATACACAGTTTTTCTATGTATAGGGTGAGTATGTATGCGGGCTGTATGAGGACAGGGAGAATATAGTCGATAGAATGGTGAAGACTTGTGTTTGAGTTGGTGCCAAGCTCTTGGATGATTAGGAAGGTTCCAGATGTACATTCTATGGGCTCAAATCTATCACTGAGACACTTGTATGATTACATTATTGCCTTTATGGATACTATTGTTTGATGTGATGTGAATGCTTAGGGAATTCTTGGTATGGCTTCTATGATGTGGTTTAGTTTGCTTGATTTGGTTGATGGAGTGAGCAACACTCTTTTGACTCAGTGGTTACATGATTCCTATGGTATACTAGTTGGTTATACATGATTTAGATAGCATTCATATTGTTTCATTGTGGAGCATGAGAAATCTATTGGAGAGCTTGGAGATGTTGTGAGTGGATGATGGTCGGATTGGATAGTTAGAAACAAAAGAAAATGATATATTGATTGAAAAGAGTCTGAGTTGGTGTTGAAGGACAAACCCTAACAACTCATAAGGTATATCCAAGTTGTTGTATACACTGGGTGCATGCATAAATGGGCTGTAGTGAGTGAGGGTGCGTACAAATGTTGGCTACACTATTGACATGTTGCGTACCTATTGAAAGATTGACATATGTTGAGGATTGTTGCCTCATCTCAGTTGGTGTTGAGGGTGTAAGTTGAGTCTTTCATTATAGATCTGGTGATCTTGTAGAGTTGTACTCTATTCAGTTGTTGTTGATAAACCCCCAGATTGTTGTCCATAATAAAAAGAAAAATTTTACATACATCTTGTGTTCTTTGTGTTCCTTGTGATGATGACTTCTTGTTGATATATTGTTGAGATATGTTCACATATAACTGTTATAAATGATAATAATGGGTAATTATTAAATGTTGAATTTTAATTAAGGAGCTTTGTGTAAGAGGGAAGTTTTGGGAAAAGGAGCCCCACACTCATTCACCCCGCCCTCTAAGTGTGGTAGGTGTGTCCAACAATTGTTATCAGAGTGAGAATTCACTAGAATCCTTAATAAGATTGAAGGATATCCATAGAAACACAAATGGATGATGAAGTTCCAATCCTTGATGAGGAAAACTATTCTACTTGGAGAATAGAGATGATATTACATTTGAAGACAATGGGAGAAACAATTTGGAAGGCATCCATTGGTGGATCAATTCCATTGAATAACAGGTAAAAGTTTGCAGCTCAAAGGGAGGTGAAGAAGAATGATGCATTGGATCTCAATACCATTCTTAGTGGACTCTCAATCCCTATCAAAGAGAGCATGAGACAATTCACTTTTTCCAAGGATCTATGGCTAAATCTAGAAGAGACATATCAAAGCAGGAAGGATAAGAAAGAAGTTGAAGACCAATCCATCAAGATCATCAAAGGTAAAGAATCATCAAAAACTCTTGAATGCCTTATTTCTAAATGTGATTTTGAAAAAATTTCAAGTGAATAAAAAGAGTCAAGTGATGATAGCACAAAGCAAGATCTTGAAGACATTAAAAATGAAGGCAAATAATCATGTGTTGGCAAGAAGGAAGATATTGAAGGTAAAGAATCTCCAAAGACTCTTGATTGTAATGATTCAAAATGTGATGATGTTGAATTTTTCTCAAGTGAAGAAGATGATCTAGAAACAATTTGTGTAAAGTTTGATGATAGTTATCCCAATGATAGTTATCCCATGGAAAGAATAGAAGAAAATCTATTAGAACTTCAAAAGGAAATTGAAGAGGGTTTATATAGATATAGAACTGATCATTTTTATACACACTATAACCAATTTCGGATAACGCTAAGAAGTTTCTTAGGAGGAGTCAAAGGTACATCTTGATGTTAAAGGGGATGCTCAAAGAACAAGAAGAGATTTATAAGACTAAACTAGAAGAAAAAGAAGAAATCACAAGAGTTAAGAATGAAAAATAAGATATGAAGGTAGATGATGAGATTAACAAACGTTTTGAAACCATTGTCCATCTCAAAACCCAAATTGAAGAAGCCAAAAGAATAGAGCAACTATTGAAGATTCAATTAAGTGAAAAGGACGAGTCATGTTGTAAGTTAGAAGGTGAAATTGTTGTCCTTAGAAAGAAGGTGGAAAATTCAAACAAATTCTTGAATAGCTCACGAATCTTGGATGAGATCTTGGAAAGTCGAAGATCATGATGTGATAAATCAGGTCTTGGATACAAAGGAGAAGATACACATGCTAAAGAAAGCACCTCAAAGAAGCATGAGGTAATTCCATCAAAGAAGGAAGCCAATGTTTCAAAGCAACCATCTATACAAAGAAAGGAAAATTTCAAAATAACAAAGAAAGGAAGACATCAAGAAGCTATTCTTGGGACACTCAAGCAAAGGTATGAACGTATTTTTCATGGGTACTGTTATTCATGTGATGTATATGGTCACAAATATTTTGAATGTAGATCTTATGAAAGGAGATACAATGGAAGATTCTATAACATCACAAAGTGTTGGATATGTGATCAAGTAGGACACATTGTTGTTCACTATAACTTCATGAGATGCTACAACTGTAGTGGATTTTCCCACAAATCCCAAGAGTTCTGGAACACATGTAGAATTTCCATGATGAGAACTTCACAGAACATGGCTAGAAGAAGGAATGAAGTAAGAAAGGGAGACATTTTTGAAATGATGGATGCTTAGAGCTCAAGTTTTGAGGAGAAGGGTCATCTAAAAAAGTGGGTGAAGAAGACAAAGTAGCTAGAATAGGATGAAAGACTGAAGGGAAGCTCAAGTAAGTCATCTACTGAGGCATACACAAGTGACAGTGGTGGCATTCGCGTACATACATTGGCTGACCTTGAAAAGGTTGCATACATACGCTCTTTGTTGTGTAGCAGGCCGTGTATATGTGATAAAGCCTTGGGAAAAAGGCAATGCACATGAGTTGTAGCTTGATGAGATTGTATAAATCTGTGTTGCAGGGTTTGACATTGTTTATTGTTGGTTATGACACTATTTGTTGTATGTTTTCATGGTTCTAAGTTAGATCACCCAAGGTTATGATATAAAATAAATCTTGGGTGCATGTCACTAACACATGAGTATGGATTGATGCTGATCAAATGCTCATCTATTGGATGATGGAGTACATGGATGGTACATAATTGAAGTTTCATTAATATATCCTATGATGTACTATTGGTGGTATATGATAAAAGAGCCATATTGTTGGATCATGTTGAATATAATGGTGCATGCATTTTACATGTGGTTCGACTACATATTGAGACATTTAGTTAATGTACATGGTTGTTGAACAGAGGAGTTGTGCATGATGAGAAAACATTTTGTCACATGATGTATTTGGTTAACCTTTTACTTCATGATTTATGGGATGGAACAAGGTTGATATATGGACTGGTCCAAGGATCATTATATGGTAGCATATTGTTGATATTGCAGATAAGATAGGGGGATACATACCCATAGGGGGAGTCATTCTTCTACCCATGATTCTAGGAGGATATATTTATCAGATGCATACCTTGGAAGGAGCCCTATGTTTCAAGAAAGAACCCAACGACATGATTCCAGGGGGAGTGATCGTCATAGAGGGAGCATGAGAAATGTATTTTACAAATTACATTAAATTGATATCCCTGGTTCAAAAGGGGAGAGATTATTCGGTGGAAACAAGATAGGGGGAGCAGCCCCAAGATGAAATGGAACTTTGTCATTGATTTCAAAGGGGGAGAGATAATGATCTAAAAATGAAGAAGACTTGTATTCCTGAAAATATTTGCAAGTTTAATTTTATGTGTTAAAATGCAAATGGATCAATTTGCAACACAACTTTTATGGAAATTACTCATTCAAGATGCATATAAATAGCAACAATAAATAGTGAACAAAAAACACATAACACAACAAATGATAAAGGAGTTCACCCCTCTCTTGGGCTACATCTCCTGGTCCAGCTTCCAATGGATCTTTTGTAATATTTTCTCAAAGTGCTAAAAAATGTGCTTTAAAATGCTCAAAATTCCAAATAGATGGCTCCAATGGCTCAGAACGTCCAAAAACCCCTAGCTGGGCTTTTTCGACACCTAGTTTGGCCAAAAATTGAAGAAGATAGGCTTCCTGGAAGTTCCCCTTCAAACTTGTTATCTCTGAATCACCAAAATGCACCCTTGTTGCCTCAACCTAGCCCCCACGCGCATTTATGTGGAAAAACCCAACACTGAGCACAACCAAACAACTGGTGCGAACTGTAGGATGGTTATGGGTGCAACTAACCCCTAACCACCAAGGTCTAGGTAATGTGGCCCATGTGACCACACACAAATCCAAAAATGGGCTCCATTTCCAAAAGCAAATGGATAATGGACAAGTGGCGGGTCATTGGTTGTAACTGTTTGAACCACAATACAAAACACGTGCACATACAGTGTGACCATAGGTCATATGGTAATGTTATATGCGACCAGGGGCTAGGGCTAAACCCCAACCCAGACCCCCGCGCCAACTATTAAACAACTTGAATTTAAATATATTCAAAACCATATATATAACAAGAAATACAGTGTGGTATGTTGGCAGTGCGGACTTTGAAAAGGTTTGGACTGGTGGGGAGGTCCGGGGTTCGATCCACATGGACTCCATAAATTTTAAACCAACAACCAATAACAAGGTGCCACATGGCACCAAACCATTGGACAAAAAATGCCACGTGTTCGCAGACTATTCATCCACCTAACTGCCAACTGTCCACCATTCAGCTCTGCCACCTGTCGTATGTTCCTGCCACCCATCGTACGGACTGCCACATCAACATCCATATGGATTGTATGAACTATATAGTCAGCATGCATTTTTTTTGCATGTTTGTCATTTTGCACAGAACATGATATCTCTCTCTCCCGACGTCTTTTTGAACCCAAACGAGTTGCATTGGGTTCATGACAAAGAGCCCTACATTCTCGTTCGATTTGAAGCAATTCCGAGCACTTTGAATTTTTGAGAAAAATTCGATCCTCTGGATCACACCTCCCTATTGGAAAGATTATGGACCTCCGAAAGACTATTTTCAGTCTATCTGAAGATGAGGGTATGGATCCCTCACCTTTCCAACCTCAATCCACTTGGATTTTCTTGGATTTGTACCTTTAAGACCAACTCGAAGATACTCCACATGTCCTCGTTTTGAAGTTTGCATTCTCCTGTCAAGGATTGTGTTTTCATGCAGTTTTATAAGATATTTTGGGGAAAAATAATCTATAGAAGGAATCTAAACATGCTCTCCTTGATCATCAATCAAAGGAGGCTCATACAATTTCAAATTCTCAACATTAACAACTGCATACATTTTCATATAAGGAGGCAAATCTAAACGGAAGGCATTGTTACCAATCTTGTCAATAATCTTAAAAGGACCATATCGAATTGGCTTCATTTTTTGAACTTCTCCTTTAAGCCTCTCCTTACTAATGTAAAGCCAAAATTCATCTCCAACTTGAAAACTGTGATCAACATGATGCTTGTCATGTCTCGTTTTGTACTTGGCTTGACTCTTTTCCAACTTCTCTTGTACCATTTGATGTATCGAATGAATTTGTTCAATGAACTTTTCTGCCCTATCAATGTCATATTGACCATCAATAGAAATATCCTTCCCAAAGATAAAATCTAAAGGATATTTGGGCAAATAGCCAAAACATGCTTCAAATGGCGACGTTTGAGTTGAAGAGTG
>ML781131.1:432845-444630 GCA_009831015.1 Picea engelmannii | reverse complement strand
TAGCTTTGTTTGTGATTGTAAGTATTGCAGTGGTTGATGATCTGTGTGGACAATGGTTTCTTTCCCCAAGAAATAATGTTTCCATTTTTTCACACTTTGCACCAATGCATACAACTCCTTATCATAAGTAGGATAGTTAATCATGGTACCATTAAAAGTTTCAGAATGAAAACAAATGGGCTTACCATGTTGTATCAAGACTGCTCCCATTGCATAATTGCTTGCATCTATTTGGATTTCAAAAGGTTGTCTTAAATTTGGAAGTGAAAGAACTGGCTCGGAACTGATCTTCTCTTTCAAAGTATAGAAATACTTTTGTTGCTTGCCTCCCCATTAGAAAACATGCTTGACACTTGTCACTGCATGTAATGGAGCTGCAATGGAAGAAAAATTAGCAATAAACTTTCTTGAATATTGGGATGCTCCCAAAAAACTTCTTACCTATGTCACATTGTTGGGCTTGGGCCAATCCAATATGACTTTGACCTTGGAGGGATCAATTTTTAATTCGCCTCCACCAACAATATGCCCTAAGTAAATAAGTGAAGTCTTTCCAAACTCACATTTGGACATCTTCAAAAACAATTTTTCCTTTTTCAAAACATCCAAAACTTGTTTCACATGTTTAACATGCTCTTCACGAGATTTGCTAAAGATCAAAATGTCATCCAAGTAGATGATAACACAATCATCAAGAAAAGGACTTAAGACATCATTCATAACTCTCATGAAAGTAGCAGGTGCATTGCAAAGTCCAAAAGGCATTACCATCCATTCAAACAAACCCTGCTTTGTTTTGAAAGCTATCTTCTATGTGTCTCCTTCAGCAATCCTGATCTGATGATATCCGCTTCTCAAATCTAACTTAGTAAAATATTTAGCATCTTTCAATTCATCAAGAAAATCATCCATTCTAGGAAGAGGATACTGATTATTTACCGTAATCTTGTTCAAAGCCCTAAAATCAACACACATACACCATGTACCATCTTTCTTTGGCACTAACACAATTGGAGATCCACATGGCGATGAACTTGGTACAATAACCCCTTTGTCAAGAAACTCTTGGATTTGTTTTTTTAACTTCAGCATTCTCTATGGCCGACATCCTGTACATACCAATGTTTGGAAGAGGACAATCTTGTTGTAATTGAATTTCATGTTGGATACCCCTTTTTGGAGGTAATTCCTTTGGTTCTTTAAACATCTCATCATATTGATTAACAACCTCATATAGAGAAGATTCCAACTTTGCATCACAACCTTGGAAAACTTCATTTTCAATATCATCTTTGGGTTTAATCATTAAGAGAACAAAATTCTTGCAAGCATTGACTAATCTCTTCATTTGTCCCGCATTTACAAGCGATAAATTCATCTTCTTTGTATGAGCTCTAACAATGTACTCAACTCCATTCTTAAACAAGTGATACTTATTCTCATGATGATGAAAAATAGATTTTCTATCATATAAATAAGGGATCCCCAACACAATACCACAGATATCCACAGGAATAGCATCAAGCTCTAACTCATCAATAAAATTTGTAGTGATAGCAAACATAAGTTTACACCTTCTTGTCACCTATAATTTAGCATTATCACATATCCAACCAAGAGGGTATGGCTTAGGATGTAGAATTGTTTCCAATTTGACGCAGCCCTCCCAACCCGCATGTTGAAAGTCCACACACACAAGATCTTTCCTCTTCCACTAGCCCGAAGAGATCTCAACACTTGCTCTTCTATTTCCCTTTCGGGAAATCTGCACCCACAAACAATCGTGAGGAATTTTCCCCCTTTATACTTCGGGAGATCGGAATTCACGATTTCGCAAATCCTATAATCAAGTGTCTTATGCCTCAGACCCCTGAAACCCGAATTACCAAACTTCGATGTTCAGTCACCAAAATAAATCAACAGTTGTGATTCCCCGCTTGATCCAACGGTCAATGCATTTTTTGCATATCGGAAGTTCGAGACTCTCGATACCAAAATATCTTGTCGACACAAACCCTGAATTCTTGAATCCTGATGTCAATTTCGGCTATTCGACTTTTGTGATTTCATGAGTTGCGATGTCATGCAACTCTGCTCCATGAACCTCGAAATCTCAACTTTCTATTTCCTGAAATCTTGAAATGGAAATCCTCGGGCAAATCCAACGGACCTTGTTGTCTTGAATCTATGGCTCTGTCTCTCCTGAGCTTGAACCCTTTGAAAATACTCGCCGTGACTCCCCTTCTACTCCGTGAGATCCAACGACTCACGGGACTTCATAGATTCTCAACGAAAAATTCTGATCATCCGTTCTCCTTCCTTCTCAAGGACTTCTGCAACCTTTTACCAAAGTATTTTTCACGGTACTTAACCCCTTGTGACACAAACTTGCGACACCTTCTCAATGCTCCAATGCACAAACTTCCTGTGCTTCTCTTCGATAGTTTTGAAGGCTTTATCTTTTCTGAACTTTCTCTAATTCTGAGTCTTAAAGAAGAATCTTACATGCACTCCTTGCAACAAATCCTTCAATTACTTCAAAGGATTGAAGTCCTTCGACTCCGCGCACTCCCTGCAGTAGCAGTCTCTCAACACTTCATTCAGGCTACAAAACCTGAACTCTACTTGGCCTGCACACACCTTGCACGGATCCTGTGCTTAGCTTGACTTCCGAGAGAATGAGAACAAAATCTATCTTATTTGAGCTTTCAGAGACAAACCTCTGAATACTTTGTCAATGCGCTCCTTGCAGACAATTCAACTACACTCCATGCAGGAACTCTTGCTCAGATAGAGAAACAATTGAAACTCATTTCCCTTACTCTCTCTCTCATATTTCAAACATTTAACAAGAAATCATACACACATAGCATAAACAACAAATGAATGACAGAAAGAAACAACAAATGAATGACAGAAAGAGTAAAACATTCATGATCACAACATTCAATAGTGCATACACAGAGAATATTTGAACACCATGAGTCTGAATCAAAGCTCTTTTTGTATTAATCCAGAACTTATGTACATGGAATTCGTCTATACAACTCTCTGCTTCTTCCCTTCTATGCTCTATGCTCTCAATTGACATCCTTCTACAATACACAATGAGGGTGTCTATATCCCGTTTCCCTCTTTCATTCTAAACTGTCTAATATACGCATTAATTTCTATCTACTTGCATTAACTGTTATAAATTACTTCTACCTACTGAGGATGAGAGAAGATCGCTCAAGGTCCTTTTACATTATACAAGTGTCCCCTCCATTTAATGATCTCATTAATGTTTCAAGACATTTTCAAAATTTGCGCTGGGTGCTTTTTCAACTGTCTTTTATCTCTGCGTTGGCTCGCTTGAGATGCTCCTGCATCACAATTTTAATTTCTTAACAGTGTCTTCAGATATAAGGTTTGCTTGAGATCTAGTATCTATTTTGGTATTCTTTGAAATAACCCTTATATGAAAAAGTTCAATTCTCTCTTTTTCTTGGCGAGTTACATTGAGATTATTGTTACTTGAAGAAATAGTACTTGCAATATAACAATTACCTTGATAACCCATGGCTGTGATATTTGTTTCATCACCCAAATCAAAACCTAAATCATGTTGTATTGTTGCAGCAGTCTTTGACTTCCCTTTTTTGTCAAACGTTTTGGGTCTTCTTTTAGGATGAAGTTTCCAACAATGGTCTTCATCATTGCCATCTTTTGAACAATGTTTGCATGTGAATTTTTCTCCCTCTTTCTTAACAACATCATTCTTTTTGTCATTTCCCTTGAACTTCCTCTTTCCTTTGTCTCCATTACTGAAAGGCTTCTTGTTACCCTCATGAGTTTCATTCCTTCCTCTTGCTTCCAAATGAGTGGCCTGAACACAAAATTCATCTAGATTTGAAGGATTAAACATGAGTATTGTATGTCTCAAATAACTATGTAAAGCTCCAATGTATTTGAGTAAAGTTTCTTGAGAAGACAAATTTACTCCCAAAACCAAATCTCTTTGCCTAAATTCTTGAGTAAATATTTGCACATTTTTTCCTTTAGCTTGTCTAAAATTTTGCCAATCCATAGTAGTTTTTTGCATATATGCCAATGGGTAAAATTGTCTTTTAATTGCAACAATAAAATCATTACAAGAGGTTAAACTTTTACCATGTTTCTTCATGTCCTCTTGAGTCTTGGATTCCCAACAAATGAGTGCTGCACTATCCAATCTTAAAGAAGCAAGATGAATCTTAGTTTCATCATCTTGAATTTTTTGTATCCTACAATACACCTCAATCTGACGAATCCAATTATCTAATTTCTCAGCATTTACCTCTCCATTGTACATTGGCAATTCGAATTTAATATCAAGCTTTAACAAAGGAATTTCTGAAGGAGTTTTACCATGTCATTTTAGAGAATTTGGAAGAGGTCTTGAACTGGTAGAAGAAGAAGAAGAATATGGAGGTGAGGGTGGTGGAGAAGCACCATTCCCTCCATTTCCATTTGGAGTTTTATCACCATTGTCTCCCTTGTGCTTTGAAGGGTTTGAGCCTTCACCTTGCAACCTTGTATTCCTTTCCATCAATATTTTCATCATTTCTCTCATTTCCATGACAACCTTTCTGATATCTTCATCTTCTGTAGGAATATGTTCATGACTCTCTTCATGAGCCATACTTGGTGAATGCCTCCTTGAAACTTGTGGTGATGATATAATCTTCCTTCTTGAAGGATGAGAACTTGGCTCTACAAGTTGACCTTCACCTCTTGTGATTTTCAACCTTGTGAGCATCAGAAAACAAAACACTTGTAAATAATCAAGTCTTCAAAAACCTATGCTCTAATACCAACTTTATCTAAAAATGAAGAAGAATTGTATTCTTGAAAATATTTGCAAGTTTAACTTTATGTGTTAAAATGCAAATGGATCAATTTGCAACACAACTTTTATGGAAATTACTCATTCAATATGCATATAAAAAACAACAATAAACAGTGAACAAAAAACACATAACGCAACAAATTATAAAGGATTTCACCCCTCTTTTGGGCTACATCTCCTAGTCCAACTTCCAATGGATCTTTTGTATTATTTTATCAAAGTTCCCAAAAATGTTCTTTACAATGCTCAAAATTCAAATAGATGGCTCCAATGGCTCCATAATGTCCAAAAACCCCTAGCTAGGATTTTTTGGCACCTCATTTGGCCAAAAATTGAAGAAGATAGGCTTCCTGGAAGTTCCCCTTCAAACTTGTTGTCTCTGGATTTCCAAAATGCACCCTTGTTGCCTCAACCTAGACCTTATGTGGGAAAACCCAGTACCAGGTGCAATTGCACAACTAGTGTGAATTGTAGGATGGCTATGGGAACACCTAACCCCTCACCTCCAAGGTCTAGGTCATGTGGCCCATGTGACCATGCGCAAATCCAAAAATGGGCTCTGTTTCCAAAAACAAATGGATAATGGACAAGTGGCGGGTCATTGGTTGTAACCGTTTGAACCATAATACAAAATGTGTGCACATATGGTGTGACCATGGGTCATATGGTAACGTTATATGCGGCCGGAGGATGGGGCTAAGCCCCAACACGGACCCCCGCGCCAACTATTAAACAACTCGAATTTAAATCTATTCAAAACCATATATATAACAAGCAATATAGTGTGGTATGTTGGCAGTGAAGACTTTGCAAAGGTTTGGACTAGTGGGGAGGTATGGGGTTTGATCCCCACGGACTCCATAAATTTTAAACCAACAACCAATAACAAGGTGCCACATGGCATCCCACGACTGGGCCACGTGACACCAAACCATTGGACAGAAAATGCCACGTGCCAGCAAACTATTCATCCACCTAACTGCCAATTGTTCACCACTCAGCTCTGCCTCCTGTCGTACGGTCCTGCCACACGTCGTATAGATCTTGGAAACCAATCGATGAAGATGGATCAATGAGTTGTCTTTGATATGATGAAGATGGATCAATGAGTTGTCATTGATACATTATGCATAGTTCATTTATATGCTGTAGCGGTGGATTTATGCATAGATGACTCATTATTGTCTTACCATGATTGATAAGGTGCAAAAATGGATGAACTCCAAAGTTTTCCCCTTATGGTGAAATCCCTCACGAGAAGACGCTTTGCAGACTGAGTTATCCTAGAAGAATGGTTGGAGGACCCATGCTTGTATGTGTAATAATGAGATGAAGATCAATGAAGTTGTTGGTGAAACTATCCTAGATGGATAGTGCTTGTCATGCCATTCCTGGTGGTATGTGGAATGTCACATAACTCCTCATAGTTTTGAGAGTTATGTCCCTACAAATATGAAGGACCCCCATGTGTTGGCTTGAAGCCCCAAATGGTCAAGATATAAAAGTTCCCTAAAAGAAGAAATCATTATTGAAATGATAAAGTAAAGTGACAAAATCAAGAAGGAATATTTAAATGATAATGTATTAGAGAACTCTCTATTTATCGAAAGTGGTTAACCCTAAAATAGGGAAAATAGGTTAAGTGACCTATAAATGGGTTAAGTGACCTAGAGGATGAAAGTATAAATAAGATATATATGGTCTCCTGTACATCATCCTTTTTGTGGATCAATGGAGAGATTCTTATGAATATCTTTTGGGGTATTGATGGAGAGCTTCTTCTGAGAGATTTTGATTGGTGTGAATCTCTTGAGCATGATTGATGATCTATTATGAGTAATAGAGCGAGAGGAGGATCTCATGGAGACATCAAAGTTTCGGCAATGTGGGAGATCTTGACGAAACAATTATCGGAGCTTCAGAAACCCTAGTTGATGATGCATATGCGGGTTGTCTGTGTATAGGGTGCATATACATTGAGGTCTATGCAGGCTGGCTATGTATAGGATGAGTATGTATGCAAGATGTATGAGGATAGGGAGCGTATAGTGGATAGAATGGTGAAGACTTGTGTTTCAGCTGGTGCCAAGCTCTTAGATGGTTAGGCAGGTTCCAGATCTACATTCTATGGGCTCAGATCTATCATTGAGACACTAGTATGATTACATTATTGTCTTTATGTATACTATTGTTTTATGTGATGTGAACTCTTAAGGCATTATTGGTATGGCTTCTATGATGTGGTTCAGTTTGGTTGATTTGGTTGATGGAGTGAGAAACACTCTTTTAATTCAGTGGTAACATGATTTCTATGGTATACTATTTTCTTATACATGATTGAGATAGAATTCATATTAATTCGTTGTGGAGCATGAGCAATATATTGGAGAGCTTGTTGATGTTGTGACTGGCTGGTGGTAAGATTGGACAGTCAAAAACATAATAAAATGATATATTGATTGTAGAGAGTCTGAGTTGATCTTGAAGGACAATACCTAACAACTTAGAAGGTATACATAGGCTATTGTATACATTGGCGATGTGCATACGCGGGTTGTAGTGACCCAGGGTGTGTACACACGCTGGCTACACTACTGGCAGGTCACGTACCAGTTGAAAAATTGACATCTGTTGAGGATTATTACCTCATCTCAGTTGGTGCTAAGGGTGTAAGTTGAGTCTTGCATTATAGAGTTGGTTCTCTTGTAGATTTGTACTCTATTCAGTTGTTGTTGATAAACCCTTAGATTGTTGTCAATAATAAAAAGAACAATTGTACATACATCTTGTGTGCTTTGTGTTCCTTATGATGACAATTTGTTGTTGATATATTCTTGATATATGTTGATGATATATGTTCACATCTAACTAGTTATAAATGGCAGCAATGGGTAATGAGTAAATTTTGAATGTTAGTTAAGGATTTTTGTGTAAGAGGAAATTTTTGGGAAAAAGAGCCTCACACTCATTCACACCCCCCTCTAAGTGTGCTAGGTGTGTCCAACAATTGGTATCAGAGTGGGCCTTCACTACAAGCCTTAACAAGCTTGAAGGAGATCCATAGACACACAAATGAATGATGAAGTTCCAATCCTTGATGAAGAAAACTATTCTACTTGAAGAATAGAGATGATATTACATTTGAAGACAATGGGAGCAACAATACGGAAGGCAACCATTGGTGGATCAGTTCCATTGAATAACACGTCAAAGTTTGCAGCTCAAAGGGAAGGAAAGAAGAATTATGCATTGGCTCTCAAGACCATTCTTAGTGGACTCTAAATCCCTATCAAAGAGAGCATGGGGCAATGCACTTCCACCAAGGATATATGGCTAAAGCTAGAAGAGACATATCAAAGCCAGAAGGAGAAGGAATAAATTGATGACCACTCCATCAAGATCATCAAAGGTAAAGAGCCATAAAAAAATCCTGAATGCATTATTTGTAAATGTGGTTTTGAAAACATATCAAGTGAAGACAAAGAGTCAAGTGATGATAGCACAAAGGAAGATCTTGAAGACATTTCAAATGATGGAAAAGAATTATGTGTTGGCAAGAAGGAAGATATTGAAGGTAAAGAATCTCCAAAGACGCTTGATTGCAATGATTCAAAAAGTGATGATGTTGAATTTTTCTCAAGTGAATAAGATGATCTAGAAACGATTTGTGTAAAGTTTGATGATAGTTATCCCATGGAAAGAATATAAGAAAATCTATTAGAGATTCAAAAGGAAATTGAAGAGGGTTTATATAGATATAGAAGTGATCATTTTTATACACACTATAACTATATTTTGGATAACACTAAGAAGTTTCTTAGGAGGAGTCAAAGGTACATCTTGAATTTAAAGGGAATTCTCAAAGAAAAATAAGAGAGTTCTAAGACTAAACTATAAGAAAAAGAAGAAATGAAAATACTTAAGATATGAAGGTATATTCAATTAAATGAAAAGGAAGAATCATGTTGTAAGTTAGAAGCTGAAATTGTTGTCCTTATAAAGAAGGTGGAAAAGTCAAACAAATCCTTGAATAACTCACGAATATTGGATGAGATCTTGGAAAGTCAAAGATCATCATGTGATGAATCAGGTCTTGGATACAAAGGAGAAGATACAGATGTTGAAGAAAGCACCTCAAAGAAGCATGAGGTAAGTTCATCAAAGAAGGAAGACAATGTTGCAAAGCAACAATCTATACAAAGAAAGGAAAATTTCAAAAGAACAAAGCAAGGAAGACATCAAGAATCTATACAGGGGACACCCAAGCAAAGGTATGAAAGTATTTTTCATGGGTATTGTTATTCATATAATGGATATGGTCACAAAGTTTTTGAATGTAGATCTTATGAAAGGAGATACAATGGAAGATTCTATAACATCACAATGTGTTGGAGGTGTGATCAAGTACGACACATTGTTGTTCATTGTAACTCCATGAGATGCTACAACTATAGTAGATTTGGCCACAAATCCAAAGAGTGATGGAACAGAAGATGAATGTCCATGATGAGGAATTCACATAGCATGGATAGAATAAGGAATGAAGTAAGAAAGGGATACATATTTGAAAGGATGGATGCTCAGAGATCAATTTCTGAGGAGAAGGGTCATCTACATAAGTGGGTGAAGAAGACAGAGCATCCAGAACAGGATGAAAGACCGAAGGGAAGCTCAAGTAAGTCATTTG
Organism: Picea engelmannii; assembly: GCA_009831015.1. Taxonomy (NCBI): domain Eukaryota; kingdom Viridiplantae; phylum Streptophyta; class Pinopsida; order Pinales; family Pinaceae; genus Picea; species Picea engelmannii. Next base: position 435,073 of record ML781131.1, on the reverse strand, counting down.
CTGAGGCATACGTGCGTGACAGTCATGTACATATGTTGACTGATCTTGAATAGGTCGCGTACATGTTAATCCCTAATATTGAATCATTACCCCTTAATTGGGGCATATTACATTAGTAATGTTATTTTATTTATGTCGGCTTTATTCCATTAGTTGTAATTATACCTCCTAGTCTTTTATATATACCAAGGAGACATTTTCATTTGGAATCATCTTGTACTTGAACATTTAAGTGGGGTAAAAGGAGGTTGCCCCCTCAAAGAGGCTTATTATCTATAATTATCTCTTTTTCAATGCGTTGAGTACTTTTTATGAGGTTTTTCTATGCTATATTGATATTTGGTTCTTAACATATGGTATCAGAGCTCAAGGTCTTGGGGTTTTGCTGCTACATCTGAGACACCTTGGAATTTTCTCTATAACTTGTTTTATACAACGTTTAAGAAGGAAAGACTTGGAGGATACTTATTACATGGATCAAGGTACGTTGGGGTAAAATTTCAGCTCCTGAGGCCTTATACTTTCGGAGATACAACCTGTACAAGATAGGGTTTTGGAACCATCCTGAAATGAGTCATTGCGGAATTTTCACAATAAACTATTTTCTGTAATATTTCAGACCATGAAATCTGGAGGGTATTGATAGAAATTAGTAAGGTATTTGTGGTAAAATTTTCATCTTTTGGGTCATATTAAATTTGTAGATACACCCTGTGTAAGATAGGGTATCTAACTAGTCCTATTGACTAGTCTCAAATATTGAAATACAATTTCAATATTAACTTAATAAATGATTCTAGTCTCAAAGCTTCTAACTTACAACATGATTCTTCCTTTTAACTTAATTTCAATATTAATATTAGTCTCAAATAAATGAAATACAATTTCAATTTCAAAGCCAGAAGGAGAAGGAATAAATTGAAGACCACTCCATCAAGATCATCAAAGGTAAAGAGTCATCAAAAAATCCTGAATGCATTATTTGTAAATGTGGTTTTAAAAACATATCAAGTGAAGACAAAGAGTCAAGTGATGATAACACAAAGGAAGATCTTGAAGACATTTCAAATGATGGAAAAGAATTATGTGTTGGCAAGAAGGAATATATTGAAGGTAAAGAATCTCCAAAGACTCCTGATTGCAATGATTCAAAAAGTGATGATGTTGAATTTTTCTCAAGCGAAGAAGATGATCTAGAAACGATTTGTGTAAATTTTGATGATAGTTATCCCATGGAAAGAATATAAGAAAATCTATTAGAACTTCAAAAGGAAATTGAAGAGGGCTTATATAGATATAGAAGTGATCATTTTTATACACACTATAACTATCTTTTGGATAACACTAAGAAGTTTCTTAGGAGGAGTCAAAGGTACATCTTGAAGTTAAATGGAATGCTCAAAGAAAAATAAGAGAGTTCTAAGACTAAACTATAAGAAAAAGAAGAAATGAAAATACTTAAGATATGAAGGTATATTCAATTAAATGAAAAGGAAGAATCATGTTGTAAGTTAGAAGCTGAAATTGTATTTCAATATTTGAGACTAGTCAATAGGACTAGTTGGACAGTCTGTAGTATTTTGGGTACTAGTTTCAGAATTTCATATCAATTATTCTTTGCGGGTCACACTATACAAGTGAGATCTCCTACAAAGGCCAAAAATCGACACGTTGTGGGGAAGTTACCGTAAATTCCACTTGGCACATCGAATTTTGATCAGACCTATGGCATTGCAGAGAAGAAATATTAGATAACTACATAAAATAAAGTTTCATACCTAAAAGGGACGAAACTTGGGAGATACAATAGAAGAAATATTGTCTAGTAGAACCACCTCAAAATCAAGGTTCAAAAGTGATGCTTGGCCAACATGCCACCTAAAAAGGGAACTTCTACACCAAATAAGCCTCTAGACAATCCTACTTGGACTCTTGATGAAGGTGAAGAAATGCGTAGGGACATAAATGATTTACAAAAGAACATGGTAACAAAATATGAACTACAAGAGATAAGGGATAAGTTGGAGGCAAATGTGGATGGTTTAAAAGAGGAGATCATGGAAGTATTGAAAAATTTTGTAACATAGAAGACACCTGAAAGTGAAAATGCATCCCATGAAATTCATGATGAGGACACAAGGAAGGTGAATCCAGAATGGAGAAACTCCAACTTTGGGTTGAATACCAACCACGTTCCTAAGATCGATATGAGGAAGTTTGATGGCAAG
>ML781131.1:410664-423047 GCA_009831015.1 Picea engelmannii | reverse complement strand
AAGGTTTATGCTTTAATTGTGACAGCAAGTACAGTAAGGGACATAAGTGCGGTGAGAAGAAATTATTCTACATAGATTGTGAAGAGGAAGAAGAACAAGAACAAGAACCATCTCAAGATGAAAACGTAGAAGCAATTTCATCTAAAGAGTTGACTCCCACGATATTGTGTAATGCATTTGATGGAATTAACACTCCTCAAACCCTCAATATCGAAGGATACATCAAAATGAAAAGGTTAATAGTCCTAATTGATTATGGCAATACTCATAATTTCATTCACTATAAATTAGCCAAAGCTCTCAATTTCTTTGTATATCCAGCGCCAGAATTTCAAGTAATGATTACAGATGGAGGAACTATCAATTGCTCAGGAAAATGAAATAATATCAATATTACTATGGGGGAATATGTAATGAATAGTACAATGATTTCTATACCCATGCGTGGAGCAGATGTTGTACTAGGAATCCAATGGTTACAATCGTTAGGAACAATGGATTTTAATTTTCAAGAACTTTTCATGAAATTTTCATTGGGAGGAAAAGAAATTAAGTTAAGAGGTATCAGAGGGAAACTTGGTAAGTTGATAAGCTCTAATGGCATTAAAAAATTATTGAAAAAGGGGCATCACGACGTTATTGCACAACTATGCTCACTAGATGTTCAAACATCTAAGCCATATATTCCTCAATATCTCCAAAGGATCATTGATAAGCATTCCAAACTATTTGAAGATATTCCCAAAGGTCTTCCACCCACTCAAAATCATGATCATGAAATTCACCTAATTCCTGGGAGTGTTCCTCCTAACATCAGGCCATACAGATACCCTTACGCCTAGAAGAGTGAAATTGAGTGCATTGTTGAAGAAATGTTAGAGGCTGGCATTATTAGACCTAGCCAAAGTTCTTACTCTGTCCCAATGGTAATGGTATTCAAGAAAGATAGTTCATGGCATATGTGCCTAGATTATAGAGAGCTCAACAGGATCACTATTGAAGATAAGTTTCCCATTCCCGTCATTGATGAATTGTTAGATGAACTACATCGAGCAATCTATTTCAAAAAATTGGATCTTTGTTCAGGGTATCATCACATCAGAATGAAGGAAGAATATATCCCAAAAATATCATTCCAAACTCATGAAGGCCATTATGATTTTTTGGTCATGCCTTTTCTCCTTACAAGTGCACCTTCCACATTCCAAGGGTTCATGAATTCCATTTTCAAGTCCTTCCTTGAAAAATTTGTGTTGGTATTTTTTGATGATATACTAATCTATAGAAAATCTTGGGAGGATCATGTGCAACATGTTTACAAGGTGCTACAACTACTAAACGAGAAACAACTATATGCAAAACCATCCAAATGTTTCTTTGGAGTAAAAGAGGTAGAGTATTTGGATCATATTGTATCTCATGAAGGTGTCAAGGTAGACCCTAACAAGATTAAGGCCATGATGTACTGGACGATTCCCAAAACATAGTCTGATTCCCAAAACATTGAAGAATCCTAGAGGATTTTTGGGTTTGACAAGTTACTACGCAAGTTTGTTAGGAACTATGGAAGAATAGAAACACCTTTAATGACACTAACTAAGAAGGATGCATTTTCATGGACTCTAGAGGCAACTAAAGATTTTGAACAACTTAAAGAGGTGATGTGAAAATCTCCTATGTTGACCACTCCAGACTTCACAAAAACCTTTATTGTGGAATGTGATGCCTCAGGAAATGGAATTGGTGTTGTCCTAATGCAAGAAGGGAGGCCCCTGGATTTTGAAAGTCCACCACTCAAAGGAAAGGACCTACACAAACCCATTTATGAGAAGGGAATGATGGAAATACTACATGCATTGAAGAAATGGTGTTCTTACCTAATAGGTAGGCACTTCAAGGTCAAAACAGATCATGATAGTCTTAAATACTTCTTGGAACAAAGACTATCTTCAAAAGAACAACAAAAATGGGTAACCAAGATATTGGGTTATGATTTTGAAATCGCCTATAAAAATGGGAAGCAAAATGTTTTGGCAGATGCACTCTCAAGAAAGGATGAAGATGTTGAGGCCTTTCTCTTTGATATCTCAATCATCCAACCCGATTGGATAACAAAATCAAGGGATGAATGGAATAATGAAGAAAAAATGTGGACTCTCATTCAAAGGTTGCAGTAGGATTCCAGTGCATCAGATATATTGACATGGAAAAATGATTCACTATTGTACAAAGATCACTTACATTTATGTAAGAAATCCAAACTCAAACAAAAGGTACTATTGGAATTGCACACCTCTCCAATAGGAGGGCACTCAGGATTTTTAAAAACATGTCATAGAGTCAAGAAGGATTTTTTTTGGGATGGCCTTAAAACTTATGTTCAAAGGTTTGTGGCATAATGTTTGGTTTGCCAACAAAATAAGATGGAAACAATTAAGACCCTGGTATTTTACAACCATTATCCATCCCAAGTAAGTGGTGGGAGGAGGTTTCCATGGATTTCATCACAGGGTTTCCAAAGTCTGAAGGAAAGAGTGTCATCACACTTCCTTTCATACTGCAACAAAAATTACAAAATTTATGGCAGTTTATGGATACCACCCTCCTTCCATCACTTCTTCTCTAAAAGAAAAATCTAAGGTTCAAGCAGTGGAAGATCACATCAGGAATCAACAACAAGTTCTCCAAATCTTAAAGCACAACTTGACCATGGCACATAATCGCATGAAACAACAAACATATCAACATCGTAGTGAAAGAAGTTTTGAAGTAGGGGATTGGGTTTTTTTAAGACTACAACCATACAAACAGATGTCCCTCAAGCAATACAAGAAGGATAATAAATTATCACCAAAGTACTATGGCCCTTATAAGGTGTTGCAAAAGATTGGTACTATGACATACAAATTGGAGTTTCCTACATCTTCATGAGTACGCCCAGTTTTCCATGTTTCATGCTTAAAGAAGGTTATAGGCGACAAGATCCCAGTTCAAAATATATTTCCAAAACTTGACGAGGAAGGAAAAATCATATTGAAGCCTGAAGCCATCATTGACACAAGAATTCGCCAGCTGAGGAATAGATCCATTTCAGAGTATCTCATTAAATGGAGGAAACGACTGGCTGAAGATTCCACTTGGGAAGATGAGTCTTTTATACAAAAACATGCAGAGTTACGCAAGCATTGCGGACAACACTTGTCTCAAGGGGAAGGGCATTTTAAGCCCTAATATTGTCTCATTACCCCTTAATTGGGGCATATTATATTAGTAATGTTATTTTATTTATGTCAGCTTTATTCCATTAGTTGTAATTATAGCTCCTAGTCTCCTATATATACCAAGGAGACATTTTCATTTGGAATCATCTTGTACTTGAACATTTAAGTGGGGTAAAAGGAGGTTGCCCCCTTGAAGAGGATTATTATATGAAATTATCTATTTTTCAAGGCGTTGAGTAATTTTTCTGATTTTGTTCTATGCTATATTGATATTTGGTTCTTAACAGTACATACACGCTCTGTTGTGCAGCAGGCCGCGTATAAGTGATAAAGCCTTGGGAAAAAGGCAATGCACATGAGTTGCATCTTGATGAGATAGTATAAATCTATGTTGCAGGGTATAAAATTGTTTATTGCAGGTTATGACATTGTTTTCTACAGGTGTTCATGGTTCTAAGTTAGTTCATGCAAGGTTATGATATAAAATAAATCTTGGGTGCATGTGATCTAGATTATTTTCGGCACGAAATGAGATCGGATATATAATAAAGAAATGAACGGAGATATTGCAAATATTCAATGATATAAAACAAATATATCAGAGATGCAACCATAAACACAGATATACAATAATACACGATTTCTATTAATGAAATAAATGTACAGAGACTGTAAAATATAGAGTGAAAGACTCGATAGAATGGTGGCAACTTATCTCTAAGAAGAGATGTGACGGCTACTTGCTTCACAAGAAGATGATTACAATGAGGCTCTGAAGGCATTTTTACAATAAAAAGGAATTCCAAAAACCCTAGACATCCAAAAACCTAACCCTAGGTGATTAAACGCCAAAAGTAATGTGGGCCCCATTTGGGTAAGTTAGTACATCAACTTCCTAGGGTCGTAACTTTGGCATATGATCTCTGTTTTAGGCGTATGATAGCTCGTTGGAAAGGTATCATCGAGGATATTCATTTTGGGGGATCAATCATGCCTTTGGATATCATTGAGAATATCTATATCGAAATACCTTCATTTAGGCCCTCAAAATGGCCCTGAAAGTTAAAACCTGCTAAAAATAGTAAATTGACAAAATATCTAGAAAATTGTTTTGAGCCAGTCAGAAAAGGTGAGTGGCCACCGATATCTACTTGGATAAGAATGGAACTAACCCATGAGTATGGATTTATGCTAATCAAATGATCATCTATTGGATGATGGGTTACATGGTTGGTACATAATTGGAGTTTCATTAATATATCCTATGATGTACTATTGTTGGCATATGATAAAAGAGCCCTATTGTTGGATCATGTTTGATATCATGGTGCATGCATTTTTCATGTGGTTTGGCCACATATTGAGACATGTAGTTGATTTACATGGTTGTTTAACATAGGTGTTGTGCATGATGAGCACACATTTTGGCACATGATGTATTTGGTTAATATTTTGCTTCATGATGTATGGTATTGCACAAGGTTGATATATGGACAGGTCCAAGGATCATTATATGGTAGCATATTGTTGATATTGCAAAGAATATAGGGGGATACATACCCATAGGAGAATTCATTCTTATTCCCATCATTCTAGGAGGACATATTTATCAGATGCAAACCTAGAAAACAACCCTATATTTGAAGAAAGAACACAAAGGAATGATTCCAGGGGGAGAAATGGTCACAGAGGGAACATGAGAAATGTATTTTCATAATTGCATCAGATTGATATCCCTTGTTCAAAAGGGGAGATATTATTCAATAGAAATAATATAGGGGGAACAACCCGAGGGAGAGTTCAAGTAAGGGGAGAAGCCCCAAGAGGAAATGGCCCTTTTCCAATGATGTCAAAGGGGGAGAGATAATCAAATTGATGTGATTGATGTCTATTGATGGGGAGAGATTTATGCGGAGAGATAGTCACATTGACTATTGATGTAGATCATGCCTTATCTACATATTGACATCAATAATTGGTAATTGGTGTTGACATCAATGTTGGTATTTCCATCAATGCCAAAGGGGGAGATTGTTATATCATGTTGTCATTGATGCCAATGGTTTGATTGATTGATTCCATTGATTGATGTCAATTTATGGATTGTTTGATAGGCTTGATTGATTTATGATTAGTGTATATGTATTGTCCTTGATGAGAATGATAGATGTAAAGTGGAAACCAATCAATGGAAATGGATCAATGAGTTGTCATAGATATGATTAAGATGGATAAATGAGTTGTCATTGATACATGATTCATAGTTGATGTATATGATGCAGTGGTGGATTTATGCATAGCTAACTCATTATTATCTTATCATGATTTATAAGGTGCACAAATGGATAAACTCCAAAGTGGACCCCTTATGGTGAAAGTCCTCATGGGAAGAAGCTTTGCGGATTGAGTTATCATAGAATAATGGTTGGAGGACCCATGCTTGTATGTGGAAAGATGAGATGAATATCAATGAATTTTTTGGTGAAACTATCCTAGATGGATAGTGCTATTCCGCCATTTCCGATGGTATGTGGAATGCCACATAACTCCTCACGGTTTGAGAGTTATGGCCCTACAAAGATGATGGACCCCCATGTGTTGGCTTGAAGCCCAAAATGGTCAAGAAGTCAAAGTACCCTAATAGAAGAAATCATTATTTAAATGTTAAAGTAAAGTGACAAAATCGAGAAGGAATAGTTAAAAGATAAACTATTGGAGAACTTTCTATTTATGGAAAGTGGTTAACCCTAAAATAAGGAAAATAGGTTAAGTGACCTAGAAATGGGTTAAGTGGCCTAGAGGATGAAAGTATAAATAAGACAGCTATGGTCTCTTGTAGATCATCCTTTTTGTGGATCAATGGAGAGATTTTTGTGAATATCTTTTGGAGTATTGATGGAGAGCTTCTTGTGAGAGCTTCATATTGGTGTGAATCTCTTGAGCATGATTGAAGATCTATTCTAAGAGAGAGAGCGAGAGGAGGATCTCATGGACACATCCAAGTTTCGATAATGTCAGAGATCTTGATGAAACAATTCTGGAAACTTCAGAAACCTTAGTTTCTTATGCATACACGGGTTGTTTGTGTATAGGATGCGTATACATTGAGGTATACGTGGGCAGTCTGTGTATAGGGTGAGTATGTACGCGGGTTGTATGAGGACATCAAGCGTATTGGATAGAATGGTGAAGACTTGTGTTTGGGATGGTGCCAAGCTCTTGGATGATAGGAAGGTTTCCGATCTTCATTATATGGGCTCAGATCTATCACTGAGAGACTGGTATGATTACATTATTGTCTTTATGGATACTATTGTTTTATGTGATGCGAATTCTTAGGGAATTCTTGGTATGGATTCTATGGTGTGGTTCAGTTTGGTTGGTTTGGTTGATGGAGTGAGGAATACTCTTTTGATTCAGTGGTAACATGATTGTTATGGTATACTAGTTGGTTATACATGATTCATATAACATTCGTATTAATTCGTTGTGGATCATGAGAAAGCTATTGGAGTTGTTGGAGATGTTGTGACTGGGTGGTGGTCATATTGGACGGTCAGAAACAGAAGAAAATGATATATTTATTGTATAGAGTTTGAGTTGATCTTGAAGGTAAAACCCTAGAAACTCAAAAGGTATACGCAGGGTTTTGTATACGCTGATAATGTGCATATGCGGGTTGTAGTGAGCAAGGTTGCCAACACATGCTGGCTACACTAGTGACAGGTTGTGTACCTGTTGATAGATTGACATATGTTGAGGATTACTGCCTCATTTTAGTTGGTGCTAAGGGTGTAATATGAGTTTTTCATTATAGATATGGTGCACTTGTAGAGTTGTACTCTGTTCAGTTGTTGTTGATAAACTCCCTGATTGTTGTCCATAATAAAAAGAAAAAATGTAGATACATCTTATGTTCTTTATGTTCCTTGTGATGATGACTTGTTGTTGATATATTGCTGATATATGTTCACATCTAACCATTTATAAATGACAGAAATTTGTAATGAGTAAATGTTGAATGTTAATTAAAGAGTTTTTTCTAAGAGGGAAGTTTTTGGAAAAGAGCCACACTCATTCACCCTCCCCTCTAAGTGTGGTAGGTGTTTCCAACAATTGGTATTAGAGCAACCTTCACTACAATCCTTAACAAGCTTGAAGGAGATCCATAGACACACAAATGGATGATGAAGTTCCAATCTTTTACTAGGAAAACTATTCCACTTGGAGAATAGAGATGATATTACATTTGAAGACAATGGGAGCAACAATTTGGAAGGCAGCCATTGGTGGCTCAGTTTCATTGAAGAACAAGCCAAAATTTGGAGATCAAAGGGAAGGAAAGAAGAATGATGCATTGTCTCTCAAGACCATTCTTAGTGGACTCTCAATCCCTATCAAAGATAGCATGGGAAAATGCACTTCCACCAAGTATCTATGGCTAAAGCTAGAAGAGACGTATCAAAGAAATAAGGAGAAGGAAGAAATTGAAGACCACTCCATCAATATCATCAAAGGTAAAGAATCATCAAAAACTCTTGAATGCATTATTTCTAAATGTTAGTTTGAAAACATTTTAAGTGAAGACAAAGAATCAAGTGATGATAGCACAAAGGAAGATCTTGAAGAAATTTCAAATGAAGGAAAATAATCATGTGTTGGCAAGAAGGAATATATTGAAGGTAAAGAATCTCCAAGGACTCTTGATTGCAATGATTCAAAATGTGATGATGTTTAATTTTTATCAAGTGAAGAAGATCATCTAGAAACAATTTGTTTAAAGTTTGATAATAGTTATCCCATGGAAAGAATAGAAGGAAATCTATTAGAACTTCAAAAGGAAATTGAAGAGGGTTTATATAGATATAGAAGTGATCATTTTTATACACATTATAACTATCTTTCGGATAACACTATGAAGTTTATTAGGAGGAGTCAAAGGTACATATTGAAGTTAAAGGGAATTCACAAAGAACAAGAAGAGAGCTCTAAGACTAAACTAGAAGAAAAAGAAGAATGAAAAAGACTTAAGAATGAAAAATAAGATATGAAGATAGATGATGAGATTAGCAAAAGTTTTGAAACCATTTTCCATCTCCAAAACCAAATTGAAGAAGCCAAAAGAAGAGAGAAACTATTCAATATTAAATTAAATGAAAAGGAAGAATCATGTTGTAAGTTAGAGGATGAAATTCGTTTCCTTAGAAAGAAGGTGGAAAAGTCAAACAAAATCTTGAATAGCTCACGAATCTTGGATGAGATCTTGGAAATTCAAAGATCATCATGTGATAAATCAGGTCTTGGATACAAAGGACAAGATACACATTTTGAAGAAATAACCTCAAAGAAGCATGAGGTAATTCCATCAAATAAGGAAGAAAATGTTGCAAAGAAACCATCTATACAAAGCAAGTAAAATTTCAAAAGAACAAAGCAAGAAAGACATTATTTTTCATGGGTATTGTTATTCATGTAATGGATATGGTCACAAAGGAGATACAATGGAAGATTCTATATATGTAAATATTATGAAAGGAGATACAATGGAAGATTCTATAACATCAGAAAGTGTTGGAGATGTGATAGAGTAGTGTTGGCGACGGAAGTCACTCCTAGATTGCAGCAGGAGCAGAGCCCGACGCCTATCATTTTTATGTCACAATAGTTTTAATGGGTGATCAAATAGGAAGAGACTCGGGAAGATATCACTCAAACTTAGGGACTAGGTCCAACATGTGAGAAACAAAGGAGGTCTTGATCTAACTTTAGTCACTCGGTTGATTTGAAAATGAGCAGGTTGAAGACATGGTGAGAGGAGTAGACAAACTACCTCAGGCAACAGGCCTTTCAATAATTTGTAGAAGAAAAACTTTGAATGCGAGATCCTCTGGTTCAGAGCTTCGAGGAACTAAAAGGGGGGGACTTGACTGGATTCTGCAATTCCAGGTCGTTCAGTGCTAAGAAAATCACAAGGACCGATTAGAAGCAATGCAATTATTACAATGATCAAATATACATCATCCTATAATAGTTACAACTCGACTGGATTCTCCAATTCCGAGCCATTCTAACATAGTGTAAACAAAGACGTTAAAGAAACTGAAATTCATAAGACAAGAAGTCTCAAGAGCCCACACATAACCAGAAAAATAGTGCTTCATTAAAGTTTTACAGTCGGGAGCCTTGCTCAACCATCGATCCCTTACAAAATACAAAGACTGAGTTTATATACTCAGAGAAAATTGCCTAACATCGGTGTGCTCAATTATCCAGGCTTGGTGTCCCTTCATCCAAATTCGGACGGGTATTCTTTGTCAAACACCATCTTAACTACGCATGGCTCCTGGAAGGGGAGTAGCTGAACCATTAAGTGTCGAGTTAGCGTGTGCAGACTTCCTCCGGTTGGTCGAGGACTCGGCATGGCTTCTTTAGAAAAATGGGTACACAGGACCCTCTCGAGTAGACCGCTTGCCATATTATCCATACCTTGCACTTAATGCCTGAGGAGAGGTTTCAACCACCCCTTCTCATATTCATTTACTCCCGGCAAAAACCAAGATCAAGGTTGGATCAGATGGCACATGGATATCATGATGATCCTTTCAGTGACTAGACTTGATGCCTTTGGCCCCTTTTTTCACAACTCCTTTCTTTCCCAAGTGACCACGAGCTGTGACCCTGTGTCTATTCCCAAAATGCTTTTGGCGTTCACAAATGGAAGGAGTTAATCCTTGCTTATTCACATCTGCGATGAGCAAAATGACGAAATGGCCTAATTGGGCACCACGCGTCCCTCTCAAATTTGACGGCCTTGAAATTACTCAGTGATGTTGTGGACCCCGGTCCTGGACACTACTGACACCTCGCACGTCGAGAATATGATGGGGCTATTCCTTGCATTTCGAGGTCGCGATGGGCGAAAAGGCGAGGAGCCTAATCGCGCGCCAGGTCTCTCTTGTGGATGAACGACTGAGGCTGCTTCGCGATACTGCGGGTCCGACTCTAGGCACTTTCGGCACTCCGGGGTTCATGGTTTTGATATGTGAGATGATGAGGGACTTTCACCCTTTGAACTCCCGAATGCTGATATGCCGACTAGATCTCGCACTATGTGTCGCGGGATCGGACGACCCAGATTCAGTTTTGGCATATAGTCGCTTTATTTGACGCTATTTATCGGTCAACTTGGTAGCCATGATATCTCGATGACCCTTGATCTGCTCTGATGGGTGAATTCGGGCTGTTGACAATGTAATTTCACCCGCCCGCTTGATTGGGAGCCTTAAAACGAGATTTTTCCATGTTGCGCTCGAGCGCTTCTCGTGTGACTTGCAGACCCGAATACTCTTGTGCCTAGGACAAGAAATGTCCCTAACATTAGGCTCCATGGGGGATAGATTCATTCGTGCGATGCTATAAGGACTCTTTTTGTATATCCAGTGTATTTTTGCTGGGCTATGGAGTCATTTATTAAGCTGAAAACAGAAAACATAAAACAATATTTACAAAAAAAAAAAAACCACCTATGGGTTACAAAAAACATTTTTTTAAGAAATGCCCATTTACTGGGCCATCAAAAACTTATTCTCCTTCCAAATCCTTCAACCTGTAGGTGTTGTTTGAAAACACCTCAGAGATCTTGAGAGGCCCAAACTAGAGGGCATCAAACTTACTGTGTTTACCCCTATCCTACCTGGGTGCATCCCATTTGAGCACCAGATCACCCAGCTCAAAATTTTTATTTTTCCTCTTCCTGTCAAAGGTTTTCTTGATCTTCTGTTGATGATGGTAGGCCCTGTTCATGGCTTGTTCTCTGATCTGTTGTACTTCCACCATCTGATGAATCCTTCTAATCATATGGTCAGGCTCTCCTTAAAGGTCCTAGAGAAATTTTTCCACAGATAAAGCAAGCTGAGTAGGGAAGATAACCTCTGTTCCATAAACAAGTTGGAAAGGTGAGATTCCCAGGGACTTCTTCGTTGTCACCCGGTCGGCCCATAGAGAAAATTTGAGCTTTGAATCCCAAGATCTTTTATTGTCTTCCAATAATCTTTTAATGAGCTTGATTAGAATTTTATTGGAAGACTTCGCCAGTCCATTTCCTTGAGGATAATAGGGAGTAGAGTGGATCAGTGAAATCTCAAATTGTTCACAAAACTTAACCAAAGTCTCAGACCTGAAAGAGGCAGCATTGTCGGTGATGATTTTGCTGGGATAGCCAAATATGGCTATGATATCCTCCAGGAAGCTGATAATTACTTTGTGATAAGTACTCCTGGTAGGGGTAGCTTCTATCCACTTGGTGAAATAGTCTGTCGCGGTTGTAATGACCCTTTTCTTATTACTGTGAATAACTTCATAATTAATCCTAAACATTAGCTAAATTATAATTAATTATTATATAACCTTAATTAATTATAAGTTATTAATTAATTATTTTGATTATACTTAGTTGAAGTATGATTAACTCCTTGATTAGGGGTTAATGAATGAGTAATTATTAAATGAGACATTAAATGATTAATTATTAAATTAATGGTTAGTGATTAATTGATTATTAATTAAAGTAATTGATTAATTATGTATTAAATTGGGGGAAAATAAAATATGGGTTTAAATGGGTTACGTATCCCATAAGGGATAACGTAACCCATACGTAAATTGAACATTAAGTAAAGGATAAGGCCAATAAAGAGAAATAAATGTTTGGATAAGGGGTTTGGTGAGGAGTAAAAGGTGTGAGGGCGGTGAAGGAGGCATAAGGGAAGGAGGAGGATTCATTTTGGGGGGATTATTCATTCATGCAGTCTACGAGAGGAGATTTTTGGGGAACTTTGAGACAGAGTTAGAACAGTGGGATTTACAGTGGACACCGGGGCTGAGGGGTTTTGGGCTCGGAGGGCTAGGACGTCCATAGATGTCCTAGGACTAGGCGTACTGGTCTGTAGGGTGGCTGGTTTTGGGGTATTCTAAGGAGCTGGTTCAAGCGAAGGTTCAAGCTGCTGCAGATAGTAGCATTAGAGACAGGTATTTAAAATCAAAATTGTGAATTGTTTACTTAAATTTTATATTTATTGCCAAATTTTATTTACGCAAGTATGCACATAGCTTTGCAAATTATGAAAAAATTTTACTTCTTAAAAGCTTACAGAAATTAAGTAA
>ML781131.1:390358-400431 GCA_009831015.1 Picea engelmannii | reverse complement strand
TAATTATTAAATGAGACATTAAATGATTAATTATTAAATTAATGGTTAGTGATTAATTGATTATTAATTAAAGTAATTGATTAATTATGTATTAAATTGGGGGAAAATAAAATATGGGTTTAAATGGGTTACGTATCCCATAAAGGATAACGTAACCCATATGTAAAATGAACATTAAGTAAAGGATAAGGCCAATAAAGAGAAATAAATGTTTGGATAAGGGGTTTGGTGAGGAGTAAAAGGTGCGAGGGCGGTGAAGGAGGCATAAGGGAAGGAGGAGGATTCATTTTGGGGGGATTATTCATTCATGCAATCTACGAGAGGAGATTTTTGGGGAACTTTGAGACAGAGTTAGAACAGTGGGATTTACAGTGGACACCGGGGCTGAGGGGTTTTGGGCTTGGAGGGCTAGGACGTCCATAGATGTCCTAGGGCCAGGCGTACTGGTCGGTAGGGTGGCTGGTTTTGGGGTATTCTAAGGAGCTGGTTCAAGCGAAGGTTCAAGCTGCTGCATATAGTAGCATCAGAGACAGGTATTTAAAATCAAAATTGTGAATTGTTTACTTAAATTTTATATTTATTGCCAAATTTTATTTACACAAGTATGCACATAGCTTTGCAAATTATGAAAAAAATTTACTTCTTAAAAGCTTACAGAAATTAAGTAAATTGGTACAGAAATGAAGTAAATTGGTAGTAATATAAGTGTCTTTTCAATTCCGGGTACTACAACGGTCAAGATCCATCTGTGTTGACCACTTGAGGGAGGATGAATTTCTCCAATGAAGTCCAAACCCCATTGCTGAAAAGTTGTTGAAGCTACTATAGGCTTTAATGGAAGTGATTTGAGCTATTGTTTTCCTGAGAACTTTTGGCATTTGATGCAAGCTCTGATTTCTCTACAGACATCAACGAATAAAGTAGGCCAGAAATATCCATCCCTAAGGATCTTATGAGCTATGGTTTTCCAGAAATGATGCCCGCCACAAAGATCGTTATGGAAAACAATTATAACCTTCTGGGCTTCTTGCAGGTCTAGGCATATTAAGAACACCCCTAGAGGGTCTTTCCAGTACAAGGCTTGGTCAATGAGGAAATACCTGACCGCCTTGAGCTTTAAATCTCTCGCCTTGATTTTTCCCATTCCATCAGGAGGCTTCAATTCTCGTAAAAAATACAAGATATCCTTGTACCAGGTGCATGCTGCTAGTGGTAAGGCACCCTGAGAATTCTTATTGGTCGACTTAGCTTGCGGATTTTCTGAACATGCGTTGATGAAGCTAATCCCCAAGGATTTGCAATTGGATTCAGCTAGCATCTTGGCTAAACCCTACCCCTTTATCAACTTAGTGGGCTTAATCTCCAGATCAAACTCTAGGATACTGTCAATCCACTTACCTCTTCTCCCATCTATGTCGGGTTGTACAAGGATGTCCTTCACAGAGGTTGAAGGAACGCATGCGGTCACCTTTGAGTGCAATACGTAGACTCTGAAAGCTTTGAGAGCTTTTACTAATGCATAGGCCTATTTTTCCATGATTTCATACCTGACCTCTGCATCTCTTAATGACTTGCTGAAAAAGGAAATGGGTTGTTCTCGCCCCTTCTCATTTTTCTGCAACAAGACCGCCACTACTGTATCAAAAGAAGCAAAAGAGAAAATTAGGAATCCTTTGGAATAGTTAGGACTGATCAACACAGGTGCCTCAGTCAATGCCCTTTTTGTTTGGGTAAAACATTCCCTAGGTTCAATGATCCATTTCACTTCATTTTCCTTCCTGAGCATGGTCGTGATATGTTTCACCAACTCAACAAAATTTGAGACGAATCTCCTCAATAAATTAATCTTCCCTAAAAAGGCCTAAACTTCCTTCTTGGATCTAGGAAGTGACAAGGTTTGAATTGCCTCTACCCTACTAGGATCAATCCTCACTCCTTCTTCTGATACTATATGGCCTAATAACTTCCCCTCCTTCATAGCAAACCAAGATTTTCTGGGATTTAAGGATAGGCCAAACCTCCGACACTTCAAAACAAATTTTCTTAGATGACCGTAGTGCTCTCTATTAGACCTGGAGAAGACTGTTATGTCATCCAGGTAGATCACCACAAACTTATCTTTCTCCCCGATGAAGGCTATGTCCATGGCTCGCTGAAATGTTTCCCCTGCATTCATCAATTCAAAAGGCATTTTGGCATACATGAATGTGCCCCAAGGAGTGGTGAAGGTTATTTTTTCTTTGTCCTCAAGTCTGACTGATATCTGATTATAGCCAGAAAATCCATCAATCATGGATATCCTAGATGCACCAGTTACCCTCTGCAGTATTTATTCCATATTGGGCAGGGGGTAATTGTCTTTCCTTGAGCTCATGTTCAGGTTCCTGAAATCAACACAGAGTCTGATTTCTCCACTTTTCTTCCTCACTGGGACCAAATTGGCCACCCATTCAGAATATCTCAAGGGGACAATAATTTGGGCATCTAGCAATTTCTTCACTTCCTTCTCCATGACAGGTAGCAACATGGTATTTATCTGTCTCAGCTTCTGCCTGAATGGCTTAGCCTCTTCTTTTAGTGGGATCTTGTGTTCAATGATAGATGTGCCATAAGTCTTGAGGTCTTCATAGGCCCATATGAACACATCAACGAATTCCTTCAATAACTCAGTATATTTCGCCCTATATTCACTGGTCAAGTTGCTTGATAATTTTATAAGCTTAGGTTTCTCCTGTGTGCCAATGTTGCATTCGGCTGTATCAACATATTTATTTGAAACACCACCCTTAACTGCCACATCATTCTTGTTGAATAACCTTTCTAAAGGGACTAGCCCCCTTGGAATGTGGTTTCTAGGCAGCTGAATAATATGATTATTAATGATTTTATTTAAGAATATCTCAGAGGGAGGGTCACCTTCGGGATCGGGATCCTGATCAATGTGAAATGCCGAAAACTCATCGATGGTCTGAAGAATTTTTTTGATTTCAAGATCGTCCTCGAGTACCTCCCAATGCTTTACATTGTTCTGGATGGATGGTCTATATCTTATTTCGACCTCACCATGGATCTTCGGCGGTAGAGGGATCCTGAACAGACTAGCCGAGACTGATAAGGAGTCGTCCGAGGTATTTTCTTCCCTTGGGATAAAAGTAATGTTGAAAGCTGAGAAGAAGTTATCAATCAGGTCCCATACCTCGTTTCTGTAACTACTGAGCCGAGGATTCTTGGCGCAATAAACATCCCTGACCTGTTGGATTATTAATTCTACATCTTTGAACACTGACACCTCTTTAATTCCCATTTCTTTTGTAGCCCTCATACCCAAAACAAGAGCTTCATATTCCGCCACATTGTTGGTAGTTTCAAATTCCATATTGTATGATAGGGATATGGTCTCTTGGCAGGGCGATATGAAAATCACTTCAGTGCCCGTGCCTATACTGGAGGAAGCTCCGTCAAAGAACATCTTCCAAACAGAGGTGGTTGGAGGAGGTATCTGCTGATTAAGAATGGGTTGTTTTCTGATTTGTAAAGGGACCCCGGGAGCTCCAGTGATATGTAACAAACAATACCCTAAATCAGTGTCAAGTGCAAAGATGGGGTGATTAGTGGGGTTTGCTTCATCACTGACAATATAGGCTATCTGGGCTTCTCTGTACAACCTCATGTGCTCCCCTCCAAAGACCGGAATGGTGGAGTATGTGAGATCCATATATAACATTCCTCCAAGTCTTTTAATCCAATACGTTGACAACAACATGCCAAATGTTGTTCTTGAGTTTGTGTTTTAGGGCTGTAAAACACACCGTCAAGGCATCCAACTAAAGATTTTTATGATAATACTTTTAAAACAAAAAAACAAAGAAATACTAGATCAGATTTAGTTTCTCAACTATCTCTGTCTCTCTTCCCATTTTTCCTGGATGCTTCTGTCATGTTCGATTGCAACCCACGACCTTTCTAACTCAGTCCTATTTGTTGCAGTTTGCAAGATGGTGTTAAATAAGTTTAGTGCAATGCTTGTTTGATCTTGTAGACCAGGTTCTACGTTAGGTTGTCTACCGTTAGGAACTGTCATGGGTGATAGGGTTTTAAATATTTGTAAAAGGGTTTTTTATATATTGGTTACTTCAGACTTTTAGAAAAGATATTAATGAAACAACTTTAAAATCTAAACAGTAATGTAAATACACAACCAAGGTCGTTTCCTAGTTTTGTGACAATTTTGAAATTGCAGACAATGAAACACAACAGAGAGAAATATAAGGCTTTTATCTGGAAAGAATCTTATATTACAGTTAACAGTAATGAAAGAGACACAAGATTTCTAACAAAGAGAAATATTAAGGAACAGAAGGTTACAGGTCTTAAAATCACTAAAGTAATTTCAGAGGAAAAACTATAACACATTCAACATCCAAACCAATCTGAAACAATAAACAACAATTGCATATAATTTCAAATTGATTTACTTTCTATAAACACACATTAAGAAGAAGATTTAACAAATAATGATAGACAGGGGAAGAAACATAGTCACGAATTTGCAGGATTTAGAATCTGGTTGTGATTTATATTCCTTTAAACTTCAAAGTTGATAGTACAAAAATTGGCTTTTTCCAAAATTTCTGAAGCCTTGTTTTAGCCTCTTGAAATTATATTTATACATTTCTGTCAAAACTTTCTGTTGGTATCTAACCAACTTCCTAATCTTTCGGTTTCATAAACTAATGTCAACCGTTTACAATTTATTTCAAAATTCTAAAAATAGAAATATTTACAAAGTTTTAACTTAGAGTTGAAGATATTTCTTTATCTTCTTTGACTTCTTGGACATGTTTTTCTAAAAAGTTCACCAAGGCTTTGGGAGCTTCTGGTACTTCATTTTCTTCAAACGAGAAGAAACTTCTTTGCAGATCTGGCAACTGTGTTGCAATTGTTTTCTCTATGGACTTAATTTTTTCCAATTTTGAACTGGAAGCTATCATCCACTTCTCTATTTCTTCCATATTGACCATTTTGATATTTGAGATTTCCTCTTTCTTTCCTTCAAGTTCTTCTTTGTTTTAAGTTGATACCTGTTAATGTTGATTTCTCCTAACAACTCTGAAAAGTCATCAGTCCCACTGTGTAATGAATCTTTTTCAATGAAATCAAAGATCTTTTGACAATCTTCATTGATCCCTTTTGTAATTCTTTTATATCCTTCCAATTTAGTTTCCCAAACCTTTATCATTACATCTCCCTTCAACTGTTCTGAAATAGATAACTTCTGTGATTTTCTAGTTTCTTCTTTTTGTAAAGAAGTTATGATCTTTTGGAAAGAATTTCTTGCTGCTTTTCCTTCTCTTTCTTTTTGCACTTCCTTGTCCATAGATCTCTTAGATTCTTGAAAATAATTCTAGATGATTTCCATATTACAAAATACCTTCTGTTGTTATTCCTCAATATTTGTATATATTTATGATGCTTTAGTCTTGAAATGGTCTATTTCAATCACTTGATTAGTAATTGAAATGATTTTATCTTGCAGAGATTTATTTTCATTACCCAGTTTTTGCATTTGTTCTTGAGTAACCTGTATCATGTTTTTTGCTTCATCTAAATTTTCATTTAACTTTTGGATTTCCTGGATGTCTTTGAGTCTAGCTTGCTCAAGACCTTTTTGTATTCCCCAAATGATAATTTTTTCATTTTCCTTTAACCTGTCCCGCAATTGTGTAATTTCCCGAATCTTTTGCTCTATCATAGTGATTAAATTTCCTACAGAGTACATATTGGCTGATGCTATAGCCCCCACAGTTCCTGCTAACTCTGTAGCAAATTCACCTTCATTCAACTTCTTTCCATCAATAATAATTTTATGTTTTTTGACTGTTCTTTCTCCTACAGGATGTAATTCCCGTTTCAACACAGCTCTTCTTTTTTTACTGAAAAAATAATCTGATGAACGTATTTCATCTCTGTTGATTGGTTCTGAGTCACTTACATATAGAACACCTTCCTGAGGGGTTCCGAAAGTAGCCTGCAGTGGAGTTAATGCTGTAATGGGACTCCCAAGTTCCTGTGAAGATGTCCCCCCCAACATTCTCTGGAAAATCATCAAGGTTTATTGGATTTGTCTCTGCTCCTTTTCCCTTTTCTGTCTATTTTTCTTTGATCTGAGAACCCTCTGTATTCTGAGGAGGAATCTCAGTATTTTTCAATTTATCTTTATCACTTGTATCATACTGAATAATGGTTTCAAAACCTGGAGGAATTATTTCTTGTTCATGTGCTGATGTTGGCATTTCGCCTTTCAAAATCTTTGGCAAACACTGTCTTCTATTTCTTTGAAAAGATGCAAACCCCACCTGTGCATCAGGTGACAAAGTTTGCACTCTACTCTGAACTTCTTCATAAGACTTAGCATTTCTAAAAACATCATCATAAAATGAAAGTTCATGTTCATATGATTTCAATCCACACTGTATGACATGCCGAATGATTATTTGATATGGGTCATGTTTCCTGTGTTCTATATCCATTAATTTCACTTCACTCAATCATTCGGCTTCTGACTTAGAATGACCTATGTTTAATAAAACAAATTTCCCTAGATAAACCCGAAAAGATGGCCATGCTTTCTTCTGTTGAGCTTTCAATTCTAGCCCAATACCACCATTTATCAACTGATAAGCCACTTCTCTGCATATTAACCTGTCTGGTAAAATTTTGGGTAGTGCATGTGGCGGAATAAAACAACCATAAACTCTCACATAGGAACAATTTTCTTCGATAAACCAGTCAGCAACTAGTTTGAGGTTTTCTATTATGGTATTGGAAATGTGAGGGGGATCGCATCCGAAGAAAATTCTATGTAGAGGAATAATTACATAATGGAAAATCTCATAAAAAATATTTTTGGCATTTTCTTCCCACAGAGCTGAATGGTACTTATAAACAGGCTCTGCACAAGAGGCATTCCAACTCCAATTCACTAATGGGAAAGGAGTCATGAAGCAAATGGAATCCATTATATAAGATGACATATAAAAGGCCACTGTTTTTCCTTTTGACCTGGCTATTTTGTAATTCATAACCTCTGAAGTGATGTTGTCTGATAAAATTTTATGCCAATTGAAATTGCGTCCCTCTGAAACTTCCTCTAAGAAAGGTGTCCAGACAACATTAAAATGAAAAGGATCCTTTCTCCCAAAAAGTCTACACAACATCATGGCTAAATACACCATATATTCATTTAGGGAAGCTGTGGCATAAATTCCAAGTTCATTAGACCTAAACTTGTTTTCATCTCTGGCCCATCCTCTTATCATGTCAGGGTATGTTTGGCCACCTTCAACGCACTCTTTTTGCTGAAATGAAACCACAAACTCAGAATTAAAAGTGTGCCTATAATTGGGCGATAGCTTATACATTACTTGGATATGTTCGGGCCTAAATGAGCCGATAACAGCTCCTTGATCGTTCAAAATACTTCTAGTCAGAACATCCACTTTATCCAGTGCCCAGGCAACCATATCAGTATAGGAAACTAGTCTCGAGCGTGCAACAACTTTATGAAGTCCAGTCTCAGCGATATCTCGGAGATGATTGTCTGCACCATTATCCACATATTTGAGTTCATCTTCCATTTTTTCTGCAATTGCAACCCATGATTTAACAGCGTGTACTACTCCAGCTGCAGTAGTGTCTGAAATAATATCGCCTTCTGGTTTCTCTTCAGTTTTCTTTGAAGCCTTTTTGGGCACCATAGCTCTGTGTTCACTCGAATACCTGTAACAAAGCAGAGTTTAGCTTCGAAATAGTAATGTGAACGTTTCAAAATTTATTTCGAATATATCATAAAATCATCGAGATTTGTACCTCTGTTATGAAATAAATGCAAAAGATATTCCCGATAATATGCATTTAATGTTTGTACCTAAGCTTTTTCGATATTTTCAAATATGATAGAAACTTACCAAATTGAATGATTGTCGCATTAAAAATCATTTATCAAAGTTTAACTTTAAACATTGTTTCAAAGAGTGATTAATTAGCGTTAATCTTGTTTTAAATTTGAAAGCACTCTTATCGGAAAAAAGGTCATCGAAGAACCCCTATCGCCGAAATCGCGATATATCATTAAAGTCAAAACCTTTTTTATTATCTTAATTAATCTAGATTACCTTTTCGGGATTTCATTAATCAAGAAATCGAAAATCGGGAAATCGGGCATCGGGAAATCGGGAAATCCAATGTCATGAAACTTATGCTCGTGAAACCGCGAACTCCGATATCCCGATATGATTATTTATTCTTAATCATGCTTAATATTAATTATATTAATTAGAAATCGCGCTTAAGGATTAACTGAAATCGGGGATCGGGAAATCGAGAAATACGATGGCAAGTTTCTTTGTTCTCACAAAATCGTGAATCCCGATTTTGCGATGAGATTAACTTAAAGTTTTAAACTCTTTTTAAATCTGACTTAAGTAAATAATGTTTTTATTAATAATTAGTGTATCGAGAAATCGGGGATCGGGATTTCGCTATTTAATTTGTGTTGAACATTGTTATTTCAAAATTCTGAATCCCGATATCCCGATGTGAATTTAACATCTCTTAAGTTTTAACATTACTTGTTCGTTTAAAATATCATTTGAAAAAGTATTTGGAATATATGTTCATTTAGATTTTAATCATTCTTTGTCCAAAAGTGAACTATTAAGGCATTTTGAATCCGTCGAAGATAAAATTTTGTTTTTAAAAAATTTATATAATGCAAAGGCTCAAAGATACAATTTTTTTTTTATCGTTAAGGTCTAAAAATAATGTCTGTTTCAACATAGGCTCCAACTAGGGACCTCATCTCCCTGCGGGACGAGGAGAACATGCAGACTCAGGGCCTTCATTGGGTAATGGGGTCAAAATTTTATCTCTGATAAACTGATCAAGGAGTAAGAAAAGAGAATATATACAATCTTTGAAAACCTTTTCAAAACTCATCACTTATTGAAATTCAATTCTGGTCTTCTTAAAAAAAAAATTCTTCTCATTCCAAAATTGAGTTAATATTGAGATAGTTAGAACAATCTTTAGAAGCTCAATAGATTAATAAACATTTCAGCTTGCATCAATCGAAACAAAATTCAACAATTTAAAACTGGGAAGCTCTATTTGACTTAAGACGAATATCCAGTTTTCGAAAAATTGATAACGAGAATAGAGTTATAGATAAGTATGACAACCTTACAGATACCTCAGATATTGCTTCACTGCCAGCAGGCCCGTTCAGTACCCCGGTGAAGTTATTTGTCCCTTTTTACTGAATTTCCTTTCACCGCTTCGAATGCTAATTTTATGTTTAGACATTGCTTCACTGCCAGCAGGCCTGTTCAGTACCCTGGCGAAGTTATCTATTTTATATTTTCAGACGAGGGAAATCATTTAAATGAATTTCCTTTCATCGTCTGTAGGACTAGATGGGGGAAATCAATTATGAATTTCCTTTCACCATCAGTCTGATGTTTAGCTCAGGATTACGAAGCGGGGGCAATCAGTGATACTTAATATATCAGGGTTGGTGATCTGTGTAAAATTTTATAATCAAGGTTTTTCAACTTGTTTTGATTATTCTAGGTCAATTTTTCTCAACATTCAAAAATTCCTAAGACTGTAGAGAAAAAGGGAAAACATTTTCAAGGGATCTTATTTTGAGCAAGCTAAAAAGTTCAGACAAACTATTAAACAATCTTAAGATATACAGATTTAATCTCAAACTTAACCATTTTTAGTCAGAGAGAAAAATATGAATATTGACCTAACTAAAATCAATCATTTGATAAATTTCAAATTCAATACAAAATCTCTTCAACTTTCAGGCACATGGCTCAATATCCAAAACTTTATTTCAGAATAGTCTTATATTAATTTGTCGAACTCATGTACAAAACATGTAGAAGGAATGTATTTACAGACTTTGAGATATAACTGCACAGGAAAGGAGGGCATTTAGTCTTATGTATTCGAAGATACGAAGATTAGACAGGATCCTGGCTGACTGCTCAGGCGGAAACTATCTC
>ML781131.1:363039-390289 GCA_009831015.1 Picea engelmannii | reverse complement strand
CCATGTAATGCTTTAAGAATTGTGCATTAACAGGAGCATTTAGGGTCTTACCATCTATATTTTCCAGTAGAAAAGAGTTTTTACCTTCAGAAGATGATATTTTAAAGGGTCCATACCAGATGTGATCAAATTTACCGTTTTTACCCGAATCTTCCTTTCGAGCATCCCACCTTAGAACTAGATCTCCTAGAAGAAAGTTTTTGTTCTTGGCCTTGCGATCAAATAACAGCTTCATATTATCCTGATACTTTTGTATCTTTTCGTCTATTACATCCCTATGCTGCTGGACTTCAATTAATTTGTTTATTCTTCTAGTGAGAGGATTTGGCTCTTCTTTCTCATCCTGCCACAACTTCATTACAGGAAGTGCTAAGTTTATGGGTAGTACCACGTATGTACCATAAACCATTTGAAATGGTGAGGTACCAATAGATTTCTTTGTTCCTATTCGATTTGCCCATAAAACATACTTTAAATGTAAGTGCCAAAATCTTTTATTTTCCTTTAAGACTTTTTTAATTATGCTGACCAAACTCTTATTAGAATATTCAGCCTGTTAGCACTCGGTAAATTTCCTAGAGGTTGAAAAAAGAAGAAATCTACTAAGGTAACCTTAACCAACCACTTTTAGAGCTAGGATCTAGCCTTTCCAGCTCCAGAGAGGGATCTCTTTGTATAATTTAGCTTTGTTTTAAATTAAGATATTAGGCTAGCTATAGGAAATGTTGGTTTTGTTGTAAGGGTTTTTTGAAATTTGGTTGAGACAAACTACACGTCCATTGGGCTATGGGGTCTGTGTTTAAGGAACCTGAGATACAACCAGAAATGCCGAAGAAGTCTTTCACAAGGCGAGGTAATACATTCACTGGAACTTTTCATATTTTAAATGATGAAGGGAAGAACAGACAAGGAAAATAACTTCAACTAACAAGCACTTAAGAATCTCTTAATTGAAGATATTTAGAAGATAAACACTTAAACCTCTAGAATCGGAAACAGGGTATCAGAGATAAATCCTGTAACATAACGCTATTCGTAAAGATTAGATTTAGACAACAAAATGAAATACAGAGAAAGAAACATTAACTCAGGGAAACACATCACCAGTGAACATACACAAGAATCCTGTAAATTGCCTCTTCTTTATTAATGGTAGATCTCCTCAAAATTGTTACATCTTGATAGCAATGGGAGGTGCAAATAAAAAACCCCCAATACATTGAAAAAAGAAGTATTTATAAGTCAAAATACAAATGTTCCTGTCATAATTGATCAGGACGTGTTCATCCTATTTTTAGCATAACTAACTTAACTAATAAAAAATTCTTCGATGACTCGATGCAACCAGTTGCTGAACTTCTGGGTAGGCCATTGGCGAAGTGCCTTCGCAACCTCTTCTGACTAGACAGGTGACTGGATCGTGACAGCTCATCTGCTAATCTAGCAGATCGCACAGCTCCTCCCATTTGATATGACTTGGCACTGTTATTTTAAGCAATCTCCTGTACACTTCATCCATATCCGTGTATTTAGAAAATGTGGGCTTGATGATGAATATATGCTTAATTTCATGTTGGATATCAATATCCAACTACAGGGCTTCTATGTATGCTTTTCCCGTGACACTCCCTTGTACCCCTACAAACTTGGAACTAGAAGCTTCAGTCAGCTTCTTCTTATAATCAGGGAGTGTCATCAATTTATCATTGATGACCTTCATACCAGGTAGGCCTTTTCTTTGTAGAGTGCCTATCTTGTGGAAAAACCTTTGCACTCCTTGATCCATAACTTGGATTTTATCCTCAAGCTAGAGCATGAGGCCTCTTTTGGTCAGAACTCTTTTCACTTCCAGTATTGTTTTTGTCCTGTCCTCGATCTTCAATTCCTCTAGTTCCTCCCTGGTTTTTGAATTTAGGAACCTTATAATTTCGTTAGCTTGGGCTGGCATGTCTCCCAGCTCTATCCTGATTTTCTCCACAGCTTGTTTGCTCCTTTCGAGCAACTCGTTTTGCTCAAACATTATTTGAAACATAGGCCATATTTTGTTTATGGACTTGGAAATATCAGTCCATATCACTTCTTTGGCCTCAGCCAGAGTCTTCCCTGTCACAGTATGTTTTTGGAGCTGCTGTAGCTCCTTCCGGATTTGCTTATTCACCTGCTTCTCTTTGGCTAGACTTGTCTGGAAAGAAGTCTTCAGCTCTTGGAGTTTTTCCATTTCTTTCTCGAGTCTACTGATTTCAGACTCCTCCAAATTCATTTTCTCCATAGACTTAGCCAGATCTATGGTGCCTTCTGGTACCTGCCCTGCTGTTGTGGATGGAACTGCTGTCATTATCGTTGTACTCAATCCTGCAATGGGGATAATACTTAAGGGGATGATTTCCATTGTATTCGTCTGCTCTTTCTCCTTTAAAATTTTTCCATCTCGGCCTCCATCTCCCTTAACTAAGCATTCTTCTCCATGAGTAATCTCAGTATTTCATCTTTTTTCCCTTCTTTTTCGTCTATCTCCTTCCTTTGCGGATCCTCTGTTGGAGAGAGATTTAGCTGCTTCCTTAAGGACGCGATGTCAACGTTTTTCTTCTTAATCATTTCTTCAGCTGCTTTGACATTCGCAGGGTCATAGCCAATCTTGAGGACCAGCTCCTCCAATGTTTTGATTTTGTTGTCCTTCGCGAAATATGATATTTTCTCCATATTTAGCTGTGTCTGGGCATTGCTCAAAGCTACCTGATACTTTGAAGCAGAATCTGTAGCATGGGCTAAAGTGTGGAAAACCATCTCTCTGGTCTGCTTATGCAGATCCATCTGGTCCGCTGGGTGCACGTCCTTGGCCTGGAACTCGACTGTGACCCTTTTGTAATCGGATATTACTTTGGGATCTGGCACTTGTGCATGGAGGTAGGCCATATGCATCCTCCCTTTCTCTGTATCGAATGCCGAAAGGAGCCTGTGTTGAGCTGTGGCTGACTGCTTCTGAAATTGGGCATAGGCGCTGCTGGTCAGGGTCTGGTTCCTCTTTTTGATTAAGTCGTATTTCTCAAAAACGCCCAATTTGGGCCTGGTCTTGCTTGGTGGAGTATCTAAGGGAGAGTCTGTGGTTTTCAATGCCTTCGCTATCTCCGTGTGTTGACTCGAACCGAAAGCTAGAATTATGGGCTTGACCCCTGGGGAGGCCACTGTGGTGGCTGTGATCTCCTGCTCCACTGTCGTGCCTGTCGTTGGGACAGTCCTTGGCTTTTTGGCGTGCATATTAAATTTCTCCGAAGACACCTCTGTTATCGGAGAAGACGATTCTTGCCGAGGCCTCTTTTCCTTGGGATTTTGAGGTGTGGCAGTGGGGAGCGCACTTGTTGAGGCTACCTGCTTTTCCATCCTGACAGTTGGTCCTACGTCCACCAACGTATCAGGTTCCCATTCTGTTTGATTAGCAAACCTTTCGATTTTAGGTCTGGACTCATGTGCATATGGGGCATTTTTATTTCTGACTCTCATCTCTGAAATGATCCCGCAGGGATCATAACACCATGTTAAACTTGTGAGGAATTTCATTTCCCTCAACAGTTTGTCTTCTTCATCACCTGCGCCTCTGTTGTTGCAGATGAATGAACCTATCTGCCCTTTAATCTGCAACTATTGCTTCTTTTTGAGGGAAACAAAATGAACATCATCGTAATTCATAATTTGCCTAATATATTCCAGTGCGAAAACTCTTACCGGCATATATCTAGGAAGCTTGTATGGTGCCAACTCGCACCCGTAGACTCGGATCTCAGAGTGATTCTGGTACAAGTACCAGTTTCCTGTCTTTGCACTTTCTGAGAGGTGCAGAACTCTCCAGACCTCGTCATTTACTCGTGGCTCAAGCATGCCAGTCATCATACTTACCACAGGGTGGTAAAACTGATCAATGAACGTTGTGAAGTCGTATTTGGCAGAATTACGCTTTAGAAGAGACGTCCACGCTGTGACCGGTTGTGGCTTCCCATCAGTGTCCATCTTCTGCATTGAGAAATTGAATATGTCTTCTTGGAAGTAGACGAACATGTAAGCTAGGATGGACGAGTACCTGAACATGCCTTCAGTGGAGAAATTCACCAGTTTCATGGATTTTATGGGCCAAGAAGGTGCTGTAATCGAATTGGGTGGTTGGTTGTTCATCATTTGAAAAGATAGAGAGAAAACCAAGGATGGGTTCATCTACCCACTGATCGGAATAGTACCCGAGTAGGGTGCACAGTGAGAAAATAATCTGATTTCCTTTGGTGGAAAACAGAGAAGATGGGTACGGAGGATTTGTGGTCGGGAGTGGAGTGGAAGTGGGGAGGAAAAGCTCCACGATCTGAGCTCTCTGCGGGAAGGTCATTTTTTGGTAGAGCTCAGTGAGGATCTCTAGGTTGAATGGGGATGCAGATTCTGGGCGGGTTATCTGCATCATTTGGTCGATATCCTCTGGGGTAATGAATAAAAGGGCATCCCTAGAGGAAGAAACAACGACTTTCTGTTCGGGGACGTAGTGAGCTTGTCACTTGAGTGCAAACTCTGGGAAATGATGAATTTGTGGGAACAGATAGAGGGGCAGATTGGACTCCCAGAGCCCAATCTCGTCGCTCTGGTCTAGGAAAACTTCCCGGAGCCATGATTGCAGATCCGAGAAGTCAAAACTGCATATGGTGTCCGCTATCAACCTATCCTTGTCAACCAGAGGGATTTTATCCAGGTCGACCGGAGGTGGAATGAATGGATTCTCTTCCTCTTCAGCTGGCTTCGTTTTAAACACCATCCTCGTAACTGTACCTACAACAAACAATCATTAGTGGGGTCTACAGGGGGTGGAGGAAAACGATGGGGAAGCAGGGGGGAGACGATAAATACATTCTCTGGTGCGACGGGTGGTTCTGGCACGAGGGATGAATAACGAGTGAAAATTGTCGCAATGGTATATTTATTCAAAACTGGGTCCGTCGGACGCGGGAAAATGGTCAGCATGACAATGGGCATATAATCCAGTTATTAATGGACAACGGGCCACTTGGGGTGATATGGCAGGTGATGGCGACCAAAGTATACGGACGACTGACGTGGAGGTTTGGGATTGGGGGTAAAGTCGCCAAAGGGGCTGTTCATGAGTGAAGGGTGTTATGGCGCTGACACCGTGGACTAACAGTAGTAACGGGATGGGACTTCGACCCGGGGGAAAGTGGGACAAGTGGGGATAGTGGAGGATGACGTCCAGGGGTGAGGGGATGTTAGGTAACAGGCGGGGGATTTGACCTCTGGACCAATAGAAACGTGCCATGTGTAACAAGGGGCCCACCGGAAGGAATATTCATTCTAGACCCCCCCCCTTTGATTAAAGACAGAACACTAAGGGGGGTCTGGAATGCGTTAAGAACCATCGATCTACGCGCTTGTATGATGGTCGTCCAGATCTACGCGCTCCTTAATATCAATTCCGGACCCCCCCCCCCCTCCATTAAAAGCAGAACGGAGGGGGGGGTCTGGAATCCACTGTGGACCGTCGATTTGAGCACTGGATTAAGAGTCGTCTAGATCTGCGCCCGATTTATAACCGATTTTGGACCCCCCCCCCCTTCGTTAAAGGAAGAACGGGCGGGGGGGTCCGAAATCCAATATGAGCCATGGATTCGTGCGCCCCTTTCAGGACCGTCCAGATCTGTGCAAGCATTACCATCGATTCCGGACCCCCCCCCCCTTTGGTTAAAAGTAGAATGCTAAGGGGGGTCCAGAATCAAATGTATGCCGTTGATATAACCATCGCGATCTGGACCATTGAGAGGTGAATGAGACATAGGTAGGGGGAGAAAAATGTCACATGTAGGAAAACTTAGGATAAGGACATTCACATGGGTTTTCATTTGATTTTTCTCATATACACCACCAAGGGGGCATCAATTCAATTACACTTAGGCATTGGAGTCACATGGTAACATCTTTATCGATATGGCTTAATTTTGGCAAGGCAGGTAAAGCAATTAATCTACATCCTAACCTACTGTCACAAGGCAATTAACCCAGATTAAGCAGTTGGGTTAAGATTTTATTCTTTCTAGGGGTTATCTGATCAGGATTAGATGGTCTGATCAGATGTATTCACTAACTCTAACCTAGGGGCTATATGACCAGGATTAGATGGTCTGATCAGATGCATTCACTAACCTATCAACATTGACAATTTAAAAGAACTTGGTCATGCTTGGAAGGTATGACCAAGTTGCTATTATTGCATGGGGCCTTTGTTTCAATTCTTTTAGCCCTCTTTTCTTTTTCTTTCTTTTTTCTTTTTCTTTTTTCTTTCTTTTCACAAATTATTTGAAGAATGCAATATCATTTGTCAACCCAATCACCAGATACAAATAATATCCAAGTCATCAATTGATTCCCATAATTTATGGGGTGATAACACAGCCAAACCGTTTCCTTGTGGATAATACGTTGTAGAATGTCCTAGTACAATGTTATATTTTTGACAGAAACTAATCATTGCCATTGACTTGAAAGCTTGAGCATTATCTATTACTATTTTTCTGGGACATCCAAATCTTGCCAATATATTCTCTTCCAAAAATTCTATAACCACTGAGTCAGTGGCTTTCTTTGTAGGAATTGCTTCCACCCACTTGGTGAAATAATCTGCGGCAGTGAGAATCCACCTATGTTGAGCGCTTGAATGTGGATTTATCTCACCGATGAAATCAAGCCCCCATTGCTGGAAAGGGGCTTCTGTCTTGACTGGAACTAATGGCATAGCTGGTAACTTCTGTTTCCCAGTGAAAAATTGACAAGGGTTACAAGCCCTTACCTTAGCATTTACATCAGGGAACAACTTGGGCCAATAATAACCAACCCTTAAAATTTTGTATGTTGTTTCTCTCCAAGCATGATGCCCTCCACATACCCCTTCATGAAACTGACTGATAACTTCCTCTGTCTTTCATTCAACCAAACAAACTAAGAGGAAACCAAGTGGGTCTTTCCAGTATAACTTTTTCTCAGAAATGCAATATTTAACTGCATGCAATTTCAATGTTCTAGCTTTGGAAGCTGAGAATTCATCTGGACATTTCAAAGTTAAAAGATATGTTACTATATATTTATACCAATCAGATGAAATGAATTTATCCTCAACCTTGTTTTCAATTATTTGATCATCAATTTCATTCATATCTATCCAACCTTCTTCCTCTTGAGCGTTGTTCATCCCAAGAGCCCGAAAATTAGATTCAACTAACAATCTAGCTAAACCTTGTCCTTTAACTAATTTGGTTGGTTTGACCTCCAAGTCAAATTCCTGAATTTTTGCAAGCCACCTACCCCTCTTACCGTCACTGTCTGCTTGTACTAAGATATCTTTTACAGCGCTGGTAGGTACATATGCAATGATTTTGGAATGTAATACATACGTTCTAAAAGCCTTCAATGCTTTAACCATTGCGTAATATTGTTTCTCCATTATATTGTATTTAAGCTCAGTGTCTCGGAGGCTCTTACTGAAAAAGGCGATGGGTTTCTCAAAACCCTCTTCATTCTTTTGGAGGAGAACAGCAGCCAATGTATGTTCTGAAGCGAATGAAAAAATGAAGAACTCCTTAAGATAATCTGGACTTGCTAGTACCGAAGCTTCACTTATAAAAAATTTAATGTGAGCAAAGGATTCTCTCGCTTCTGTTGTCCACTTAACTTCGTTGTTCTTCCTGAGCATATTTGTTATCAGTTTAACAATTTCAGCAAAATTAGGAACGAATCTTTTCAAAAAATTTATTTTTCCTAAAAAAGATTGAATTTCTTTAACATTTCTAGGAATAGCTAATGTTTCTATGGCCTCTACTCTCTTAGGATCAATTTTGATTCCATCTCGGGATACTATATGACCTAACAACTTGCCCTCCTACATGGCGAAATGAGATTTTTTTGGATTCAATGAAAGACCAAACTTACGACATTTTTCAAAAGTTTGTTTTAAATGAATAATGTGATATTCATCTGATTTTGAAAACACAGTAAGGTCATCCAGATATATAACTACAAACTTATCTCGTTCGTCGACAAAGGCAATATCCATTGCTCATTGAAATGTGGCTCCTACATTCATTAATCCAAATGGCATTTTATCATACATAAAAGTACCCCAAGGAGTGGTGAATGCAGTCTTTTCCTTATCAGGTTCACTAACAAGAATCTGGTTATATCCTAAAAAGCCATCAATCATAGACATCCTAGTAGCCCCTACTACTTTTTCCAGCACATGATCCATTTTTGGTAGAGGATAGTTGTCTTTAAGAGAAGATTTATTTAAATTTCTAAAGTCAACGCATAATCTGATTTCCCCATTTTTCTTTCTTATTGGTACTAGATTAGCAACCCAGTCAGAATATCTTAAAGGAACAATAATTTTAGCGTCTAAAAGTTTTTTCACCTCTTTCTCAATGACAGGCAATAGGATCGGGTCAAACTGTCTAAGTTTTTGCTTGAAAGGTTTGACGCCAAGTTTGAGTGGTATTTTGTGTTCTATCACCGAGGTATCATATGTTTTCAAGTCTTCGTATGACCATGCAAACACATCTTTATATTTTTTTAACAATTTTGTATATTTGTTTTTATTTTCTACTGACAAAAATTTAGATAACTTGACCATTCTGGGATTATCTACAGTTCCTATGTTACAGTCTTCAACCTCTTCTAGTTGAGGTTGTAGAGTAGTCTTAGAAGGCATATCATATTTATTAAAGATTCTTTCTAAAGGTATCAGACCCTTGGGGATTTTATTATTTTTTAAAACAAGCATCCGGTGATCAGCTATTTTATCATGAAATTCTTTTTCATCTTCACCTTCCTGCATGATCCAAAAAGGATCATTTTGATTCTCCTGATCATTATATGTTTCTGAAAATTCATCTAAATATTCAAGAAACTTTCTAAGTTGTTCATCATCTTCGAAAACTAGCCAATGCTGTACATTATCAGGTATGGAAGGTCGATGTCTCATTTGAATATGATATTTTAAATTGAAAGCCATTGGGGGGCTAAACGTTGAAGCGACTTTAGCTAAGGCATCGACCTATTGGTTTTCGGATCTGGGGACAAAATGGAAATTCACAGAAGTGAATAAATTCTCAACTAGATCCCATACACAGTTTCTATAAGTCCTTAATCTAAGATGTTTTGCTTGGTATTGTCGATTTACTTGTTTTATGATCAATTCAGCATCACCGAACACTTCAATATTTTTAATTTTCATTTTTCTTGCAGCTTCTAAACCGAGTACTAAAGCCTCATATTCACATACATTATTTGTACTGTCTATATACCACTGGAGCCTATAAGAAAAATGTATAACAAATTGATCGTCAGGGGCAATAAGGAGTACTCCAGCCCCAGCTCTGAGATAAGAAGAAGCTCCGGCAAAAAACATCTTCCATGTACCAGTATTATATACATTTTCTTTTATTTCATTTTTTTGAAATTTTTCTTCTGTATCTTTATCATCTTATTCTATCTCAAAATCATCATCTAACAATAAAATACAGTTCCCTAAATCTTGGTCTGCGATATACACTGGGTGATTTTTAGGGTTTTTAGGGTCACTCACAGTGAACGCCATCCGAGTTTCCCTGTATAGACGAGTAAACTGTCCTCCGAAAACATGGATAGTAGCATATGTCATGTCTAACTGGATGGATCCTCCAAGCTTAGCACCCCAGGATCTAGATAGTAGCATTCCATATTTTGGTGGAATATCTGCAACTACCACGTCCATAAGGATGCTTTTAGAGGGTATCTGAGCCAAGTTGACTACTAGGTCTTTAATCATCCCTATACATTTAACCCTCTGAGAATCAAAAGAGTACAAATCGCCACAGGGTCTAGTAATTTCGAGACCAAGATTGTCCATTATTTCTTTAGGCATGACGTTATGTGAAGCTCCATAATCTAACATACAGTTGTGTAAAAGGTGGTCAAAAATAGTAAGTGTGATATAAAAAGGAGCTACTGTATCTTTTCCCCCTTATACGTGCGGACCGAAAACAATGATAGTTTTATCATCTTCTAAGTTAATTGTGTCAGCTTGACTTTCTTTTTCAGAAAAATTGATCATTTTAGCTATTTGTTTTCGGTACACTGGATTTTTGGCTAATTCGACAAGAGGGATAGGAATTTTGATCTTGCTTATTTCATTTTCTAAGTTAAAATTTCCTATGGCCTTGTCATTTTCAATATGTGGGGCTTCCATAACCTTTTTCTCAGCTTTACATTGTGGTGTGACTTTATTTTCTTTTATCAAAGTGTGTGTATTTACAGCTGTAGTTCCTACCATCTCTAACTGTACATGGTTATATGTTGTATTTCTTTTTGCATACTGTTTATCTGCAACTTTTGGGTTTTCCTCATTAGTATCATTTCTAAGCAAAACCCATTTCGTTTGAACATTAGGAAGATTTTTGTTTCTCGGTCTTAGATTATATCTTCCTTGCAAATCAGAGATAATGTCATCTACAACACTTTGATATGCATGATCATCAGTTGCATTATTGGTATCTGTATTTTCTGATTTACTTTCCTTATTCAACGATGCTTCATAATCTTGTCTAGATAAATAAGGATGCCAGTTATCATCACCGAGACAATGAATATCTTCGTCCAACTCTTCAAATTCGCCAAAATATTCTTCTCCAATATAATCTTCAGTTTTAAAAGGAGCTTGAACTTTTTGATCTTCATTTTTTATTGTTTTATGTGGTCCTTGTGTCTCAAGATTTTTTCGGAAATCCTTTCTAGGAAAATTATCTCTTCTAGGTCTGTCTAACTCCATTTTTTAAATTTTGTTTGAGAGTTGTTGGATGAACCTAGCCATTTCATCAATTTTATCTCCAGTAGATTTTCCTGACCCTAAAGGTCCACCTTGTTCTTTAAATTTTTTATTTTCTTTATTTACATTTTCTATCTTTGCTTTAAGATTTCCAGATGCCATCATATTAGATTCAATTTCTACCGCATCATCTTGCATTTTAGGGAGGTCTAATGATCGTCTCTCCCTCAGTAGTAAAGCAAAGTCAGGATCAAAAGCACCTGCATAAGTTACTTTGGCTGAAGGTTGTGAAGGTTTAACTTCAATTGGAATTTTATTATATAATTTATTAAATCTTTGTGTAAATTCCAATACTGACTCAGATTTTTTCTTTTTTAAGGCTCTGAATTCTGTTAGGTAGTAGAGGTGATCTTTTCTCTCACCCCATTGTCTGATGAATGCACTCTCTAGCTCTTCATAAGATGTTAATGACCCAGCTGGTAAGGATCTAAACCAAGTTCTTACTTGTCCTTCAAAGGTTTGAACAAGTAATCTGGAATAATCATCTTCATGTTCTATTCCAAGTATATATGCAAATTGATCGAAAAAATTGATATGTTCTTGTACAGTTAGATATCCTTCCCCTATAAATTTAGGGAGGCTCCTCATATAGTTTTCAGGGAGATCATGAAGAGGGGAAGGAAGAACTAGGGGAGCATACCTAGCAGCCACTTTGGCAAAAATCACAGGAACTGGTATTTGATTCCCTCCACCTCCACCACCTCCTCCACCTCCTCCAACATTTTGTCCTGCCATGGTTAGATTTGGAACTGAAGTTGGGATGGTGTGTGGGGGAGATTCTTGGAAGATAGGAGATGAAACTTCGGGAAAAGAAAAAGTGTTGAAAGAGGGTGGAAGTGAAAGTGATTGTTCAAAAGTTTCCGATGAATTTGATTGTGTAAAATTAGGCTGCTCTGTAGAATGAAATGATAAAAGAATTTGTTTAAAAGATTTTCTTGACTTTAATATTTTCTCCGGATTAGAGACTGGAGATGTCTGTTTGCTATCTGGGTTTTTTCTAGTGTTTTTATGGCTACTAGCCAGTTTAGCAAATGTGGAGTCGCCAAGTGAAATATAATTTTAGCCTTATAAAGTTTTATGTTCTTGTTCACTATCAAAAACATAAATTGTCAATGTCATTTTTTCCCAGGGAAATAATTCGTTACTTTGTCCCCGGAAATGACGCCAAAAAATATGTTGTTCCTGAGTTTGTGTTTTAAGGCTGTAAAACACACCGTCAAGGCATCCGACTAAAGATTTTTATGATAATACTTTTAAAACAAAGAAACAAAGAAAGACTAGATCAGATTCAGTTTCTCAACTGTCTCTATCTCTCTTCCCGTTGTTCCTGGATGCTTATGTCACGTTCGATTGCAGCCCATGACCTTTCTAACTCAGTCCTATTTTTTGCAGTTTGCAAGATGGTGTTAAATAAGTTTATTGCAATGCTTGTTTGATCTTGTAGACCAGGTTCTACGTTAGGTTGTCTACCGTTAGGGACTGTCATGGGCGATAGGGTTTTAAATATTTGTAAAAGGGTTTTTTATATATTGGTTACTTCAGACTTTTAGAAAAGATATTAATGAAACAAATTTAAAATCTAAACAGTAATGTAAAGACACAACCAAGGTTGTTTCCTAGTTTTGTGACAATTTTGAAATTGCAGACAATGAAACACAACAGAGAGAAATATAAGGCCTTTATCTGGAAAGAATCTTATATTTCAGTTAACAGTAATGAAAGAGACACAGGATTTCTAACAAAGAGAAATATTAAGGAACAGAAGGTTACAGGTCTTAAAATCACTAAAGTAATTTCAGAGGAAAAACGGTAACACATTCAACATCCAAACCAATCTGAAACAATAAACAACAATTGCATATAATTTCAAATTGATTTACTTGCTAGAAACACACATTAAGAAGAAGATTTAACAAATAATGATAGACTGGGGAAGAAACATAGTCACGAAATTGCAGGTTTCAGAATCTAGTTGCGATCTATATTCCTTTAAACTTCAAAGATGATAGTACAAAAATTGGCTTTTTCCAAAACTTCTGAAGCCTTGTTTCAGCCTCTTGAAATTATATTTATACATTTCTGTCAAAACTTTCCGTTGGTATCTAACCAACTTCCTAATCTTTCGGTTGCATAAACTAATGTCAACCGTTTACAATTTATTTCAAAATTCTAAAAATAGAAATATTTACAAAGTTTTAACTTAGAGTTGAAGAGCTTTCTTTATCTGCTTTGACTTCTTGGACATGTTTTTCTAAAAAGTTCACCAAGGCTTTGGGAGCTTCTAGTACTTCGTTTTCTTCAAACGAGAAGAAACTTCTTTGCAGATCTGGCAACTGTGTTGCAATTGTTTTCTCTGTGGACTTAATTTTTTCCAATTTTGAACTGGAAGCTATCATCCACTTCTCTATTTCTGCCATATTGACCATTTTGATATTTGAGATTTCCGCTTTCTTTCCTTCAAGTTCTTATTTTGTTTTCAGTTGATACCTGTTAATGTTGATTTATCCTAATAACTCTGAAAAGTTATTAGTCCCACTGTGTAATGAATCTTTTTCAATGAAATCAAAGATCTTTTGACAATCTTCATTGATCCCTTTTGTAATTCTTTTATATCCTTCTAATTTAGTTTCCCAAACCTTTATCATTACATCTCCGTTCAACTGTTATGAAATAGATAACTTCTGTGATTTTCCAGTTTCTTCTTTTTGTAAAGAAGTTATAATCTTTTGAAAAGAATTTCTTGTTGCTTTTGCTTCTCTTTCTTTTTGCACTGTATTTTCCATAGATCTCTTAGATTCTTGAAAATAATTCTGGATGATTTCCATATTACAAAATACCTTCTGTTGTTCTTCCTCAATATTTGTATATATTTCTGATGCTTTAGTCTTGAAATGGTCTATTTCAATCACTTAATTAGTAATTGAAATGCTTTTATCTTGCAGAGATTTATTTTCATTACCCAGTTTTTGCATTTGTTCCTGAGTAACCTGTATCATGTTTTTTGCTTCATCTAAATTTTCATTTAACTTTTGGATTTCCTGGATGTCTTTGAGTCTATCTTGCTCAAGACCTTTTTGTATTCCCCAGCTGATAATTTTTTCATTTTCCTTTAACCTGTCCTGCAGCTGTGTAATTTCCCGATCCTTTTGCTCTATCATAGTGATTAAATTTCCTACAGAGTACATATTGGCTGATGTTATAGCCCCCATAGTTCCTGCTAACTCTGTAGCAAATTCACCTTCACTCAGCTTCTTTCCATCAATAATAATTTTATGTTTTTTGACTGTTCTTTCTCCTACAGGATGTAATTCATGTTTCAACACAACTCTTCTTTTTTTACTGAAAAAATAATCCGTTGAAGGTATTTCATCTCTGCTGATTGGTTCTAAGTCACTTACGTATAGAACTCCTTCGTGAGGGGTTCCAAAAGTAGCCTGTAGTGGAGTTAATGCTGTAATGGGACTCCCAAGTTCTTGTGAAGTTGTCCCCCCAACATTCTCTGGAAAATCATCAAGGTTTATTGGATTTGTCTCTGCTCCTTTTCCCTTTTCTGTTTGTTTTTCTTTGATCTGAGAACCCTCTGTATTCTGAGGAGGAATATTGGGATTTTTCAATTTATCTTTATCACTTGTATCATATTGAATAATGGTTTCAAAACCTTGAGGAATTATTTCTTGTTCATGTGTTGATGTTGGCATTTCGCCTTGCAAAATCTTTGGCAAACACTGTCTTCTATTTCTTTGAAAAGATGCAAACCCCACCTGTGCATCAGGTGACAAAGTTTGCACTCTAGTCTGAACTTCTTCATAAGACTTAGCATTTCTAAAAACATCATCATAAAATGAAAGTTCATGTTCATATGCTTTCAATCCACACTGTGTGACATGCCGATTGATTATTTGATATGGGTCATGTTTCCTGTGTTCTATATCCACTAATTTCACTTCACTCAATGATTCGGCTTCTGACTTAGAATGACCTATGTTTAATAAAACAAATTTCCCTAGATAAACTGAAAAATATGGCCATGCCTTCTTCTGTTGAGCTCTCAATTCTAGCCCAATACCACCATTTATCAACTGATAAGCCACTTCTCTTCATATTAACCTGTCTGGTAAAATTTTGGGTAGTGCATGTGGCGGAATAGAACAGCCATAAACTCTCACATAGGAAAAATTTTGTTCGATAAACCAGTCAGCAACTGGTTTGAGGTTTTCTATTATGGTATTAGAAATGCGAGGGGGATCCCATCCGAAGAAAATTCTATGTAGAGGAATAATTACATAATGGCAAATCTCATAAAAATTATTTTTGGCATTTTCTTCCCACAAAGCTGAATGGTACTTATAAACAGGCTTTGCACAAGAGGCATTCCAACTCCAATTCATTAATGGGAAAGGATTCATGAAGCAAATGGAATCCATTATATAAGCTGACATATAAAAGGCCACTGTTTGTCCTTTTGACCTGGTTGTTTTGTAATTCATAACCTCTGAAGTGATGTTGTCTGATAAAATTTTCTGCCAATTGAAACTGCGTCCCTCTGAAACTTTCTCTAAGAAAGGTGTCCAGTCATCATTAAAATGAAAAGGATCCTTTCTCCCAAAAATTCTACACAACATCATGGCTAAATACACCATATATTCATTTAGGGAACCTGTGGCATAAATTCCAAGTTCATTAGCCCTAAACTTGTTTTCATCTCTGGCCCATCCTCTTATCATGTCAGGGTATGTTTGGCCACCTTCAACTCACTCTTTTTGCTAAAATGAAACTACAAACTCAGAATTAAAAGTGTGCCTATAATTGGGCGATAGCTTATACATTACTTGGATATGTTCGGGCCTGAATGAGCCAATAACAACTCCTTGCTCGTTCAGAATACTTCTGGTCGAAACATCCACTTTATCCAGTGCCCAGGCAACCATATCAGTATAGGAAACCAGTCTCGAGCGTGCAACAACTTTATGAAGTCCAGTCTCGGCGATATCTCGGAGATGATTGTCTACACCATTATCCGCATATTTGAGTTCATCATCCATTTTTTCTGCAATTGCAGCCCATGATTTAACAGAGTGTACTACGCCAGTTGTAGTAGTGTTTGAAATAATATTGCCTTCTGGTTTCTCTTCAGTTTTCTTTGAAGCCTTTTTGGGCGCCATAGCTCTATGTTCACTAGCTCTGTGTTCACTCGAATACCTGTAACAAAGCAGAGTTTAGCTTCGAAATAGTAATGTGAACGTTTCAAAATTTATTTCGAATATATCATAAAATCGTCGAGATTTGTACCTCTGTTATGAAATAAATGCAAAAGATATTCCCGATAATATGCATTTAATGTTTGTACCTGATCTTTTTCGATATTTGAAAATATGATAGAAACTTACCAAATTGAATGATTTTCACATTAAAAATCATTTATCAAAGTTTAACTTTAAACATTGTTTCAAAGAGTGATTAATTGGCGTTAATCTTGTTTTAAATTTGAAAGCACTCTTATCGGGGTTTTAGAACTTTCGATGTCAAGGAAAAAAGGTCATCGAAGAACCCCGGTCGCCGAAATCGCGATATATCATTAAAGTCAAAACCTTTTTTATTATCTTAATTAATCTAGATTGCCTTTTCGGGATTTCATTAATCAAGAAATTGGAAATCGGGAAATCGGGCATCAGGAAATCGGGAAATCCAATGTCATGAAACTTATGCTCGTGAAACCGTGAAATCCGATATCCCGATATGATTATTCATTCTTAATCATGCTTAATAGTAATTATATTATTTACAAATCGCGCTTAAGGATTAACTGAAATCGGGGATCGGGAAATCGGGAAATACGATGGCAAGTTTCTTTGTTCTCACAAAATCGCGAATCCCGATTTTGCGATGAGATTAACTTAAAGTTTTAAACTCTTTTTAAATCTGACTTAAGTAAATAATGTTTTTATTAAGAATTAGTGTATCGGGAAATCGGGGATTGGGATTTCGCTATTTAATTTGTGTTGAACATTGTTATTTCAAAACTCCGAATCCCGATATCCCGATGTGAATTTAACATCTCTTAAGTCTTAACATTACTTGTTCGTTTAAAAGATCATTTGAAAAAGTATTTGGAATATATGTTCATTTAGATTTTAATCATTCTTTGTCCAAAAGTGAACTATTAAGGCATTTCGAATCCGTCGGAGATAAAATTTTGTTTTTAAAAAATTTATATAATGCAAAGGCTCAAAGATACAATTTTTTTTTTATCCGTAAGGTCTAAAAACAATGTATGTTTCAACACCAAACTTCAGGGTTTTGTCAACTACCACAATATCCATGACCACACTCTTCATGGGTAGCTGAAACAAAGAAACCACCAGGTGTTTGATGACTCCTAGACACTGCACTCTCCTTGAATCGAAAGAATACAAATCATGATAAGCTTTTGTCACCTCCAGTTCCAACTCTTCCATTACTATTTTGGGCATAAGGTTATGGG
The DNA here is from genome assembly GCA_009831015.1 of Picea engelmannii. Lineage (NCBI taxonomy): Eukaryota > Viridiplantae > Streptophyta > Pinopsida > Pinales > Pinaceae > Picea > Picea engelmannii. The sequence continues at coordinate 372,917 of ML781131.1, read as the reverse complement.
AAGCCCCTGAGTCCATGAGGCAGTTATGCAACATTTTATCATGTATGTTCAGGGATGTGTAGAAGGGAGGGGATGAATCATCTCTATCTTCTACCATGGGCCCTAGGACAACTGCTGGCTTTTCATCTTGGAGATTCACTGAGTCAGAAACAGGCTGTGGGGACTCATATTGTAGCAACTTGGAGAGGGACCTTTTGAAATCTTCATTTTTAACGAGTTCAGATAGGGGTACAAGAATTCTAATCTTATGAATCATATGCTCAAAATTGAAGGAGGGGATAGTCTTAGGAGCTTCCCTTACCTCAGTGACAGGCTCCTTGGCTGTTGGCGAAGCACTCTGAGTTTTCTTTTCTTTAGTGGTGGCTGCTGCAGATTTAGTAGGCCCATCTGCTATGAGGGGATGGTCCTGGATGTGAAAGTCTCCTTCTTTCTTCCTTGACCTAAGATTGTATTTGTTAGAGGTGTGATAGGCCCTTTCTCCCTTACCTAACTCATGGATTTGGATGTTCACTAGGGATTTTTCATATGCAGACTGAGTCAAATGGGGAAGAGGAGGATCTTCTTCAACACAATGAATTTTGGGGTCGAACTCGTCTATCTCCTCCCCTCCCTCATGAGTAACTAGGTTATTTTGGAGAGGGGTTTGAATCCGTTGATCTTCTCTGTCTTTTTCCATTTGTTCCCCTGGGAAGGCCAGTGGTCCATTGTTATTAGGTCTCTTGAAACCTCTACCATCAACATTCTGGGGATTTCTGTACATGGGCTTCCCTTCTAACTCCTACCTTTCCATTCTAGCATAAAGTGACTTTAGTACCCTAGTTGTCTCATCTGTCTGAAGGGGCAGGGGAGAGGATATGGATGAGGAAGCTTCAGGCCTCTGCTTGGATATGTTTCTACCAACAGTGTTTCTGAGTCGGTCAACAACCAATATATTAGATTCTACCTCCACGGATTCATCTTGCATATGGGCCAGAGTAGTGGCTCTTCTTTCCCTCAACAGGTGGCAAAAATCAGGATCAAAGGTGCTATAACAGGTGATCTTTGCAGAGGCTTCGGAGGGTTTTATCTCAGCAAGGATTTTGTTGTACATTTTATTAAATCTCTTGGAGAAGTCGGAGACAGACTCTCCTTCTTTTCTCTTCAAAGACCCAAACTCTGTCATGTAATACATGAAGTCTTTTTTATCTCCCCACTGTCTTAAAAAGGCATTATCTAAAACTTCGATCCCATCAATAGATCCAGGAGGCAGGGCCTTAAACAATTTTCTAGCCTCGCCTTGGAGACTATGGACAAAAATCCTCATCCATACGTCTGCATGCATGATGTTATTATCATCTGTGAAACTGTAAAAGGCTTCTAGGTGTTCTTCTGTAGTTATGTCCCCCTCACCTATAAACTTGGGCAGATGTTTGAGGTAACCATCTGCTAGGAGGGCATTGAAATGCTGAGGTAACACAAGGGGAGCATACCTAGCGGCTATGATGGCCTCCATTCTGGTCATTAGGGGATTTTCTCCTGCCATAGAGCTATTATGTGGAGGAGAATTGGGATGAGAAGGAGCTCAAAAAGGGGATACTAGGGATGAGTTTCTAAGAGGAATGGGAAACAATAGGGGATTTAGGGAGAAGGTTAGCGAGCTTAAGTCGGTTGATGTTTCCCTTCGCGCAGAAGTGGCAACAGTAACAAGAGGCGGAGCGGTAAAGCCAGGAGTGGGGAAATCTTCTGTGGTCCTGGGTTTACGCCAAGGTACAACTTAAGGAGAAATGGGAGTGACAAGGATTTCTCCCTCTAAACCCAAACCAGGGGCGGAAACCTCAACAGGAACACTCCTGAAATTTAGGAAACGAGAAACTTTAGAAAGCGGTCTGCTAGGAAACTGAGGAGGAGAAAATGGAGTTCTTACAGAAGGAGATGGCAGATTACCTGGTTTAGTGGCGATAACTTCTCCTTTAGAGGCCTTTCCTTTTCCGAGGACCACCTCCTGCTCAGTCTCAGGTGTAGCTAAAGGTAGCTGTGGATGGGACCGCATTGTCTACCTCTGAAAGCCACAATTGACATGGCAGGTTGTCCCCAGTGGAGTCGTCACAATGGAGTCGCCAGTTGCACAGTAGCAATATTCAAGGGCTCTGATGCCTGATGCACCTTCAAAATAGAAGCTCAATGTTGTTCAATCCCTGGGAATATTTTCAACTTCGTCCCCAACAACGATGCCATAAATGTTGGCAATGAAAGTCACTCCTGGATTGCAGCAGGACCAGAGCCCGACGCTCATCAGTTTTATGTCACGATAGTTTTAATGGGTGATCAAATGGGAAGAGACTCGGGAAGATATCACTCAAACACAAGGACTAGGTCTGACATGTGAGAAAGAAAGGAGGTATTGATCTAACTTCAGTCAGTGGGTTGATTTGAAAATCAACAGGTTGAAGACTTGGTGAGAGGAGTAGACAAACTACCTCAGGAAACAGACCTTTCAGTAATTTGTAGAAGAAAAACTCTGAATGCGAGATCCTCTGGTTTAGAGCTTCGAGGAACTGAAAGGGGGGGACTTGACTGGATTCTCCAATTCCAAGTCGTTCAACACTAAGAAAATCACAGGGACCGATTAGAAACAATGCAACTGTTACAGTGATCAAATCTACATCATCCTATAACAGTTACAACTCGACTGGATTATGCAATTCCGATCCGTTCTAACACAGTGTAAACAAAGACGTGAAAGAAACTGACATTCATAAGACAAGAAGTCTCAAGAGCCCACACATAACCAAGAAAACAATGCTTCATTAATGTTTTACAGTTGGGAGCCTTGCTCAACCATTGATCCCTTACAAAATACAAATACTCAGTTTATATACTCAGAGAAAATTGCCTAACATCGGTGTGCTTAGTTATCCAAGCTTGGTGTCCCTTCAGCCAAATTCGGATGGGTATTCTTGGTCAGACGTCATCTTAACTGCGCATGGCTCTTGCAAAGGGAGTAGCTGAGCCATTAAGTGCCAATCTAGCGTGTGCAGACTTCCTCTGGCTGGTCAAGGACTCGGCATGGCTTCTTTAGAAAAATGGGTACACAGGAACCTCTCAAGCAGACCTCTTGCCAGATTATCCATACCTTGCACTTAATGCCTGAGGAGAGGTTTCAACCATCCCTTCTCATCTTCATTTACTCCAGGCGAAAACCAGGATCGAGGTCGGAGCAGATGGCACATGGAGATCACGATGATCCTTTCGGCAACTAGACTTCACGCCTTTGGCCTCTTTTTGCACAACTCCTTTCTTTCCCAAGTGACCAAGGGCTGTGACCCTGTGTCTATTCCAAAAACGCTTTTAGCGTTCACAAATAGAAGGAGTTAATCCTTGCTTATTCACATATGCGATGAGCGAAATGCTGAAATGGCCTATTTGGGCGCCACACATCCCTCTCAGATCTAATGGCCTTGACCTTAATTGGTGATGTTGTGGACCTGGGTCCTAGACACTCTCGGCACCTCTCACTTCGGGAATATGATGGGGTTATTCCTTTCATTTCGAAGTCGCGATGGGAGAAAAGGCGAGGAGCCTAATCACGTGCCAGGTGTCTCCTGTGGATGAATGACTCTGGGGTTCGAGGTTTTGATATGTGAGATGATGAGGGACTTTCACCCTTCGAACTCCTGAATGCCAATATGACGACTAGATCTCGCACTATGTGTGGTGGGATCGGATGACCCGGATTCAGTCTTGGCATATAGTCGCTTTCTTTGACGCTATACATCGGTCAACTTTGTAGCCCCGATATCTCGATGACCATTGATCTGATCTTATGAATGAATCCAGGTTGTTGACAACGTAATTTCACCCGCCCGCTTGATTGGGAGCCTTAAAACGAGATTTTTCCATGCTGCGCTCGAGCGCTTCTCGTGCAACTTGCAGACATGAATACTCTTGTGCCTAGGACAATAAATGTCTCTAACAAGTAGGACACATTGTTGTTCACTATAACTCCATGAGCTACTACAACTATAGTGTATTTGGGCACAAATCCCAAGAGTGATAGAACACAAGAAGAATTTCGATGATGAGGACTTCACATAGCATGGCTAGAAGAAGGAATGAAGTAAAAAAGGGAGATATCTTTGAAAGGATGGATGATCAAAGCTCAAGTTCTGAGGAGAAGGTTCATCTACAAAAGTGGGTGAAGAAGACATAAAAGCTAGAATAGGATGAAATACTTAAGGGAAGCTCAAGTAAGTCATCTATTGAGGCATACGCAGGTGAAAGTGGTGAGATTCATGTACATACACTGGATGACCTTGAATAGGTCACATACATATGCGCTCTGTTGTGTAGAAGGCCATGTATATGTGATAAAGCCTTGGGAAAAAGGCAATGCACATGAGTTGCATCTTGATGAGATAGTATAAATCTATGTTGCAGGGTATGACCTTGTTTATTGCAGGTTCTGACAATGTTTGTTGTAGGTTTTCATGGTTCTATGTTAGATCACTCAAGGTTATGATATAAAATAAATATTGGGTGCATGGCACTAATCCATGAGTATGGATTGATGATGATCAAATGATCATCTATTGGATGATGGGTTACATGGTTGGTACATAATTGAAGTTTCATTAATATATCCTATGATGTACTATTGGTGGCTTATGATAAAAGAACCATGTTGTTGGATCATGTTTGAGATCATGGTGCATGCATTTTGTATGTGGTTGGGCTACATATTGAGACATGTAGTTGATGTACATGGTTGTTGAACATAGGTGTTGTGCATGATGAGCACACATTTTGGCACATGATGTATTTGGTTAATCTTTTACTTCATGATGTATGGTATGGCACAAGGTTGATATATGGACAGGTCCAAGGATCATTATATGGTAGAATATTGTTGATATTGCAAATAATATAGGGGGAGACATACCCATAGGGAGAGTCATTCTACTTCCCATGATTATAGGAGGAGATATTTATTAGATGCATACCTAGAAAAGAGATCTATATTTGAAGAAAGAACACAAAGGCATGATTCCAAGGGAGAGATGGTCATAGAGGGAGAATGAGAAATGTATTTTCAACATTACATCAGATTGATATCCCTTATTCAAAATTGGAGAGATTATTCAGCGGCCACAAGATAGGGGGAGCAGCCCCAAGGAGATTTCAAGATAGGGGAGAAGCCTAAAGAGAAAATTGCCCTTTGCCATTGATGTCAAAGGGGGAGAGATAATCACATTGATGTGATTGATGTCTCTTGATGGGGAGAGATTGATGTGGAGAGATAGCCCATTGAATAATGATGTAGAGCATGCCTTATCTACATATTGACATCAATAATTGGTAATTGGTGTTGACATCAATGTTGGTATTGCCATCAATGCCAAAGGGGGATATTATTGGATCATGTTGTCATTGATGCCAATGGTTTGATTGATTGATGTCAAGTGATGGATTGTTTGATAGACTTGATTGATTGATGATTGATGTATATGTATTTTCCTTGATGTGAATGATAGATGTCAAGTGGAAACCAATCAATGAAGATGGATCAATGAGTTGTCATTGATATGATGCATATGGGTCAATGAGTTGTCATTGATACATGATGCATAGTTGATGTATATGATGCAGTGGTGGATTTATACATAGATGACTCATTGTTTTCTTATCATGATTGATAAGATTCCCAAATGGATGAAATCCAAAGTGGTCCCCTTACGGTGAAATCCCTCACGGGAAGATTCTTTGAGGATTGAGTTATCCTAGAAGAATGGTTGGAGGGCCCATGCTTGTATGTGGAATAATAAGATGAAGATCAATTAAGTTGTTGGTGAAACTATCCTAGATAGATAGTGCTTGTCATGCCATTTCCGGTGGTATGTGGAATGTCACATAACTCCTCATGGTTTTAGATTTATGTCCATACAAAGATGAAGGACCCCCATGTGTTGGCTTGAAGCCCCAAATGGAAAAGAAGTCAAAGTGCCCTAAAAGAAGAAATCATTAATTAAATGATAAAGTAGAGTGACAAAATCAAGAAGTAATATTTAAATGATAATGTATTGGAGAACTTTCTATTTATGGAAAGTGGTTAACCCTAAAATAAGGAAAATAGGTTAAGTGACCTAGAAATGGGTTAAGTGTCCTAGAGAATAAAAGTATAAATAAGATAGCTATGGTCTCTTGTAGATCATCCTTTTTGTGGATCAATGGAGAGATTCTTGTGAATATCTTTTGGAGTATTGATGGAGAGATTCTTGTGAGATATTCTTGTTGGTGTGAATCTCTTGAGCATGATTGATCATCTATTCTAAGGAAGAGAGCGAGAGGAGGATCTCATGGATGCATCAAAGTTTCAGCAATGTCGGAGATCTTGAAAGAAAAATTCTCGAAAGTTCAGAAACCCTAGTTTATTGTTCATACACGGGTTGTCTGTGTATAGGGTGCGTATACATTGAGGTATACATGGGATGGCTGTATATAGGGTGAGTATGTATGCGGGATTTATGAGGATATGGAGCGTATAGTGGATAGAATGGTGAAAACTTGTGTTTGAGCTGGTTCCAAGCTCTTGGATGATTAGGCAGGTTCCAGATCTACATTCCATGGGCTCAGATCTATCACTGAGACACTGGTATGATTACATTATTGTCTTTATGGATACTATTTTTTGATGTGATGTGAATTTTTAGGGCATTCTTGGTATGGCTTCTATGATGTGGTTCAATTTGGTTGATTTGGTTGATGGAGTGAGAAGCACTCTTTTGATTCAGTGGTAACATGATTTCTATGGTATAATAGTTTCTTATACATGACTGAGATATCATTCATATTGATTGATTGTGGAGCATGAGAAATCTATTGGAGAGATTGGAGATGTTGTGACTGGTTGGTGGTCAGATTGGACTGTAAAAAACATAAGAAAATGACATATTGATTGTAGAGAGTCTGATTTGATCTTGAAGGAAAAACCCTAACAACTCAGAAGGTATACTTAGGTTGTTTTATACACTGGACACATGCATACATTGGCTATAGTAAGCCAGGGAACATACACACGTTGGCTACACTACTGACAGGTTGCGTACCTATTGACAGATTGACATCTTTTGAGGATTGTTTCCTCATCTCAGTTGGTGCTTAGGGTGTAAGATGAGTCTTTCATTACAGAGCTAGTTCTCTTGTAGAGTTGTACTCTATTCAGTAGATGTTGCTAATAAACCCCCGAATTGTTGTCCATAATAAAAATAAAAATTGTACATACATCTTGTGTTCTTTGTGTTACTTGTGATGATGAGTTGTTGATATATTGCTTATATATGTTCACATCTAAGTTGTTATAAATGACAGGAATGGATAATGAGTAAATGTTGAATGTTAATTAAGGAGTTTGTGTAAGAGGGAAGTTTTGGAAAAAAGAGCTCAACACTCATTCATCCCCCCCCTCTAAGTGTGGTAGGTGTGTCCAATAATTGGTATCAGAACGAGCCTTCACTACAAGCCTTAACAAGATTGAAGGATATCCATAGAAACACAAATGGATGATGAAGTTCCAATCCTTGATGAGGAAAACTATTCTACTTGGAGAATAGAGATGATATTACATTTGAAGACAATGGGAGAAACAATTTGGAAGGCATCCATTGGTGGATCAGTTCCATTGAAGAACAAGTCAAATTTTGCAGCTCAAAAGGAATGAAAGAAGAATGATGGATTGACTCTCAAGACCATTATTAGTGGACTCTCAATCCCTATCAAGGAGAGCATGGGACAATGCACTTCCACCAAGGATCGATGACTAAATCTATAAGAGACATATCAAAGAAAGAAGGAGAAGGAAGAAATTGAAGACCACTCCATCAAGATCATCAAAGCTAAATAATCATCAAAATCTCTTGAATGCATTATTTCTAAATGTGATTTTGAAAACATTTCAAGAGAAGACAAATAATCAAGTGATGATAGCACAAAGGAAGATCTTGAAGACATTTCAAATGAAGGAAAATAATCATGTGTTGGCAAGAAGGAAGATATTGAAGGTAAAGAATCTCCAAGGACTCTTGATTGCAATAATTCAAAATGTGATGAGGTTGAATTTTTCTCAAGTGAAGAATATGATCTAGAAACAGTTCATGTAAAGTTTGATGATAGTTATCCCTTTGAAAGAATAGAAGAAAATATATTATAACCTTAAAAGGAAATTGAATAGTGTTTATATAAATATAGAAGTGATCATTTTTATACACACTATAACTATCTTTCGGATAACACTAAGAAGTTTCTTAGGAGGAATCAAAGGTACATCTTGAAGTTAAAGGGAATGCTCAAAGAACAAGAAGAGAGTTCTAAGACTAAATTAGAAGAAAAAGAATAAATCACAAATACTTAAGAATGAAAAAGAAGATATGAAGGTAGATGATGAGATTAACAAATGTTTTGAAACGATTGTTCATATCAAAACCCAAATTGAAGAAGCCAAAAAAATAGAGGAACTATTGAAGATTCAATGAAATGAAAAGGAAGAATCATGTTGTAAGTTAGAAGCTGAAATTGTTGTCCTTAGAAAGAAGGTGGAAATTTCAAACAAAATTTTGAATAGCTCACAAATCTTGGATGAGATCTTGAAAAGTCAAAGATCATCATGTGATAAATCAGGCCTTGGATACAAAGGAGAAGATACACATTCTAAAGCAAGAACCTCAAAGAATCATGTGGTAAGTCGATCAAAGAAGGAAGACAATGTTTCAAAGTAACCATCTATACAAAGAAATGAAAATTTAAAAAGAAGAAAGAAAGGAAGACATCAAGAAGCTATTCTTGGGACACCCAAGCAAAGGTATGAAAGTATTTTTAATGGGTATTGTTATTCATGTGATGTATATGGTCACAAATATTTTGAATGTCGATATTATGAAAGGATATACAATGGAAGATTCTATAACATCACAAGTTGGAGATGTGATCAAGTAGGACACATTGTTGTTCATTATAACACCATGAGATGCTACAGCTGTAGTAGATTTGGCCACAAATCCCAAAAGTGTTGGAACAAAAGAATAATGTCTATGATGAGGACTTCACATAACATGGCTAGAAGAAGGAATGAAGTGAGAAAGTGAGACATCTTTGAAAGGATGGATTCTCATAGCTCATTTTCCAAGGAGAAGGGTCATCTACAAAAGTGGGTGAAGAAGACAAAGCAGCCAGAACTGGATGAAAGACTAAAGGGAATCTCAAGTAAGTCATCTACTGAGGCATACATGGGTGACAGTGGTGACAGTCGCATACATACGTTCGCTGACCTTGAATAGGTCATGTTATCACTCCAAGAAACCCTTTGTGGTTGCAGACCAAAGGTGCTTGGTAACTTAAGAAATGAATGTTTTTGTATTTTGTAAAGGTGAATCAATGGGATAACTCAATTCATCTAATAGCATTCAGACATCAAAATGATAAACAAATAGACAGTGCTCTCCAATATTGGTTAAATAGTAAGATAGCCTTTAGTGGATGAAGAAAGATTGCTCATAAACCAGTGCAAAGCAGGGTCTAATAAACAATTAAAGAAACTGATTATAATTTCATGAACCAAACAATAGGATAACAACTATTCAAGGTTTGAAAACAAGATAACAGTGAAGAAGAAATATGGAAAAATGATACCAAAATGGAAAGGAACATGTGATCTATATTAACAATGAAAGGTCTGAGTACAAAAGAGTATTACTGTATCCAGAATCAAACCCCTTAGAAATCCAAATGTCTTTGGCTTTATAGCCTCTTACAATCAGTTTCAGATCCTAAAACAATGGATCTGATATTCTAAAAATAGAAAGTCAAAACTAATTCACAAAAGATAAGGAGAGATCCTCAAGATGAGGTCA
>ML781131.1:338987-350710 GCA_009831015.1 Picea engelmannii | reverse complement strand
CATTCACCACCTTCTCCCTTTCATTAAGACTCACCTACCTTATCCCTCCATTCAATGCCAACCAACTTATCCCCTTTCTTTTTAATGGTTCCCTCATTCGATACGTTAAGTTTCCATTTAATAGATTAAAATTTCTTAAACTCGAATTCATTAACCAAATATTTAATAATGAAATTAATTAATTAATTAATTAATTAACTAATATACATTAACAATTATTAAATGAGGACAATTAATTAATTAAATAATTAACTAATATATATTAAACAATTATTAAATCACGACAATTAATTAATTTATTTCTTAACTAATATACATTAACGAATTATTAAATCAAGACAATTAATTAATTACTGAGGGTTGTTACATACACCCACCCTTCAGGAAACTTCGTCCCAAAGTTAAAGTATTTTAGGACACAAGGAAAAAGACACAGGGTTCACACATTCATATCCAATAACCAACATTATCAGTAAGTAAGCCAAGAAAACTCATACATACTAGTGTACATCTGCAAGAAATGCATGTGTAGCTAGTACATACAAGTCTCGTGCATGTACTAGTAAAAACAACTATCACCTCTATAGTAATTTTTGTATGCATCCAATCCATTCAACAAGACTATTCCTTTTATAAAATATAATAACCCAATCAAATGTTTGTGAAATCCCTTAATTACAATTATCTATCTCAACAATGTTATTTAGACAATTGTAGTTTAGTTAAGTAATTATGAATATTCATATATACACATTTTCTTTTCAGAAGTAAAAACAATAAATTCCACCATAAGGAAAATCTCCATACACTCTCAACTATTTATACTCATCCTTCCTCCCTAACTTACTTCCGTCTTCCATTCCTATCCTTCCTCTACTGGACTATCTTGGAGCGTCAACTATATTGACCTAACTCCAAATAGAACCTGTAAGCGGAAGTTTCACTATCTTGACCAAGATTCCCCAGCAGGCAACTGGCAATCATCATCACATGTCTAGGGGAGTGTGAGCTAAGACCGTCCTCCCATGACTCTAGGTTTAGGAGGATACACAGTGGGAAATTCCTCTACCCCTCCTAATAGGACTAGGGTCCACACCCTATAATGGAATATACAGTGGCACCATGTTGCTGGGAGTTTTGTCATCATTTATTTGGTTTTAGGTAGTCTCACCACCTGAAATCCTTCACTAGTCCACATATCATAGCAATGCATTCAAACCAATATAATTTCACATACAAATATTCATACCATATTGTTTCTCGGTCAATGGTCATGACATCCACTTTCATTACCATTATCCCTTGGCTATTTCATATCCCATTGACTTGCAAATTAGTTAGTAACACAAACTCATACATATCTATGCATTATCATCATGTAATTGCATACAACCATAATTTCAATTCGGTATCCATGTACCAACAACTTTAACATCAAAGTTTTCAAGTTAGAAATAGATCTCATAATATCCCATAATTCAATTAACGTTCCCCATTCATAGAATTATCATTTACATAATATATTGCATCATATCCAACATCATTTAAATAATATTTAAACCTTAATAGGATTCACATTCACACAGTATATCGCATCATATCCATCATCATCAAGAACATTTAAACATTCATAAAATTTACATTCTCACAATATATCACATCATATCCATCATTATTCAAATACATTTAAAGATTCATAAAGGTTCATATGTTTTAAAAGTTCAAGTGTATCATTTAATAGTTTCACCGTGAATAGAAAATAAAGGTGTTTAGGCCTCAGGTAATCCTAGTTGTGTAAGTCAAAAGGTGGCGTTACATACACGTAACCTTCGAGAAACATATTCTCGAGGTGGTCATAAAAGTGAGGGATAATCCCGTCGTAATGTCTCGTCATCCTTTCAAGTAGCAGATCCTGGACTATACTTGTCCCACTAGACCTTAACTTGGTCTACCAAATGGTTCCTAAGCTATCAGACTCTACGGTCCAATATGTGTAATGGTTCTACCATGAGGGTTCATGCATCTCATACCTACAATTCCTTCCAATTTAGTTTATGTGATTCATCAACAACATAATGATGTAGAACAGATACATGAAAAACATTATAAGTTTTATGCAAGTGGGGTGGAAGTACGAGACGATAGGCAACGGGTCCAATTTTCTCTTGGATTCTGAATGGTCCTATAAATCGAGGTGACAAATTTGTCCCCTTTTCGAACCATATGGTACTCTTACTAGGCATGATACGGATGAAAACCTGATCTCCCACCTTATAACTTCAGTCAGTCCTGTGTGCATCCGCATAACTTTTTTGTCTATCCTGTGCTTCCTTTAGTCTCTGCCTAATCTGAATCACCTATTCCTCCATCTCTTGAATCAATTCTAGCCCAAGTGCTACTCATTCTTCTAACCTCTCCCAACTCAACGGTGTTCTTCATGGCCTTCCATACAAAACTTCGTAGGGTGGCATTCCGATGGAGCTATGAAAACTGATATTGTAGGTGAACTCTACCAAAGGTAGGTACTTCTCCCAATGGGTTTGATTATCCATAACATACACCCTAATCCTGTCTTCCATAACCTGATTTACTCTCTCGGTTTTCCCATCTATTTTAGGATGATAAGTTGTGCTTAAGTTCAACTGATTCCCCAAGGCTGACTGCAAACTTGTCAAAAACCTAGAAGTGAATTTGGAGTCCCTATCTAAAATGATCTTCTTAGGTATCCCATGAAAATGGATGACCTCACTTACAAACACACATGCCACATCAGTGACATCATAAGTGTCTCTAACCAGAATAAAATGAGCACCCTTGGTTAACTTATCAACTATCACAAGAATGGCATTGTTTCTATGAGATGTGAGCGGCAACCCCACAACAAAATCCATGGAAATGACTTCCCACTTGGACATAGGAACATCATGTGGTTGTAAGAGACCTACTAGGTTATGGTGGTCGGATTTCACTTTTTGACACTCTAGGCACTTGGCGATGAAATGGACTACATCGCACTTCATGCCTACCCAAAAGAAGAGCTTCCTCATGTCTACGTACATTTTCTTCACACCTGGATGCGCAAAATAAAGTGCTCTATTGGATTATTTTAGTATGATGATTTGAATATCCCCACTTTCGGGGATGTACATCCTTCCTTGATATCTTAATAGTCTATCTGCTTCCAGAATATATCCTTCATACTTTGGATCTGATTGCCTCCCACTCTGGAGGTTTGAAGTAACCTTTAAATACCAACTGCTCCATGGAGTTGCGTTAACACACATTCCCTCAGATTGAATTTTAAGGGTACCAAGGAGAAGACACTTGGCCTCCTACTGAAGGCATCCACAACCACATTCTCTTTTCCCTTGATATATGAAATACCAAAATCGTACTCACTCATGAACTCACTCCATTGCCTTTGCCTGGCATTCAGATCCCTTTGAGTGAAGAGATGTTTTAAACTTTGATGGTCCATTTTGAGCTCCACATTTCATCCTACTGGATAGTGCCTCCAAAGTTTCAGAGCTATCATTACAACTACCAACTCTAAATCATGAGTAGTGTAAATATCCTCGTGTTTCTTCAACTTCCTTGATGCATAAGCTATCACTCTTCCATCCTTCATTAGCACGGCCCCCAACCCTTTCCTCGAGTCATTCGTGCAGACTATGAAGTCCTTTTCCATATCTAACACTCATAGAATTGGTGCACTAGTTAGTAACCCTTTAAGCTCGATGAATGAACTATCACATTCTTCTGTCCATTCATAACTGACCCCCTTGCGCTGCAAAGTGGTGGTGGGTTTTTCTATCTTATAAAACCCTTCAACAAATCTCTGATAATAACCTACTAGCCCCATGAAGCTTCTTACCTCATGAGCATTTTTTGGCACTGGCGACTCCATAATGGCCTTTACCTTTTCTAGGTCTCCTTCATTGGAAATGATATGACCTAAAAAGTGAATTTCTTTCTGGAAGAAGGAACACTTCAACAACTTCCCATACAATTTGTTCTCTCTAAGGAAAGACAACACCACTCGCAAGTGTTCCTCATGTTCTCTTTCATTTTTAAAATAGATGAGGATATCATCTAGAAAGACTTGTACACAACGGTCTAGGTATTTCTGGAATACACCATTCATGAGGCTCATGAATATTGTTATCACATTGGTCAATCTAAAAGGTACTACAATGAACTCATAATGTCCAAATCGATATTGAAAGGAAGTTTTTGGAATATCACTATCCTTAATCCTTAACTGGTGATACCCTGATCGAAAATCATTTTTTGAGAATACCATTGCTCCTTTCATCTGATCAAAGAGATCATCTATCTGTGGAATTGGGTACCTATTTTTCCCTGTAGCATGGTTCAATTTCTTGTAATCTATACACAGTCATAAGGAACCATCCTTCTTCTTCACAAAAATTACTGGTGCAACCCAAGGTGAGACACTAGGCCTCATTAGCCCTAAGTCGAGTAGCTCTTTCAACTGCATCTTCAACTCACAAAGTTTTGGCACTGTTATCTGATACTGAGTCTTGGAAATTGGTTCTAAACCAGGTTTTATCTCAATAGTAAAATCAAGCTCCCTCTCAGGAGGTAACCCTTGAAACTTGTTCGAAAAAACACCCTTAAACTCTGACAATATTGGGTATTGATCTAAGGAGGGTCCCTTCCTTTCATTCATTACTTCCAAAACATACATTCGATACCCTTGCCTCATGCACTGCTTAACCTTCATAGTTGAGATAAAGCGTAGAGACACCTTTCTTCGTACACCCTGGATCTCTATTGGCCTTCCTTCATCGTAAAAACAAAGAACCCTTTTTGTGAAACAATCTACCATAGTTTGATGAGATTCTAATCAATCCATTCCAATGATTAGGTCATATGCCCCGAGAGTAGTGACGTATACCTTCAACCTAGTAGTACACACTCCCAAGTCTACTAGAAAATTATCAATGCTAGATCCTACTGCTTGTTTTTCCCCCGAAGCCATCTTGACTTGTTTAAAGTCATTGTTCTCGTAGGCTACCAACCCACTCTTTTCTAATGCATATGGTGAAATGAAACTATCTGTAGCACGAAAATAAAATAAAATCTTAACATTGATATGATTTAGTGTACCTGATGACTCCACCACTATGGATTGGTGTTATACTTGGTGATTATTAACTGCTGCATAAATCTGGTGGCTACCACTTTCTCATCCCATCGGGGCCTTTCCTTCTTTATGCACAAATCTTGCTTGCAACTTTGGGCAGTCACGCTAGTAATGGGGTCCTCCACACCCCCAACATGTAACATGAGATGGAACCTACGCACTTCTATGTGATGGTCTATGAAATGAGTTCCTTCCCTTGGAACCCTTGCCTGTACTAGATGCTCCCTAAGATGGTCGTGGACCTACCTGGGTCGTTGGTGATGAACAAGATGTTGCTCTCACTACCATTCAAATACCTGTGGCAACTGTCCTTGGTGCAACTCTATTACCATAACGAGACAGTCTAGAGTTCCCTCCCCTGGAGAAGGTCCTAGGGGCCTTCCCCACGAATCCAAGATGATGTAAAAAGGTTTATTTCGTACCTCCATTTAAGTTCATGTGTTCCTCCGCATAACATGCATTTTCAACTTCTTCCACTACTAAAGATGATTTCCACATTCGCACCATTGCCCCTATCTTAGGGTTTAACCCATAGAAAAAGCATTTGTTAATATTATGGTAGTTGCGGGAGGTATTTACCTCCACGTGTGAACCTGACGAGAATAGAAGACTCCGAGAAGCAAGAGAAACCCTAATGAGTTGGCTAATAACCGTAGAAGCCTTGTCGGCTCAAGAAGATAATTTATATTACGCTATTAGCCTCCAAGAGAAGAAGTCAGCCAGAAATAATAATAATATATTGAACAGACACATATCCAGAAGGAGAAGTCGGCCCCAACAAAATTGGTAGAACCACTATAAATATAGGGTGTTAGTTCTCATTTGATAGCATCTCAGAATTGCAGTATCCCAGTTGGTGCACACTGCAGTTCCATTTTGGTTCGCACATGTGGAGGAGGGTTGCAGGTGCAGTTGTAGCACCAGCTAGTTTCAGTATTGGCTTGGAATATCTATTGGTGAGGGTTTGGATTATCTGATTAGTCTTTTGTGTTGTGCTATCCTTGGGGAAAGGTGCACTATCCTTTTTTTGGCTATCTAGCCTAAGGTTTTCTTTTGAAGGAATTCTTAGTCAAGGTTAAGGTGCTCGGAGGGAGGATTCACCCTATGGTTGGGTGATGAAGGTATCGTCAATGGTAAAATGAGCACACCATCTTCTATATTCTAACAGGTTATGGGCCCACACCCCTTCAGTTAGCCTAAAATGTTGGAAGGAAACATATCCGCTAAACATTGAGCTCATTGAGGAACTGTCGCTAGGGTTACTAGCAGGAGAAGTTTCCAAAAGCACTATAGCTAGGGTTACTAGCGAAAGCAGTTGCAGAAACCCTAAATGTCTTATTGAAGCACCTTAAAGTGAATGGATTTACCTAATCTTCGGATAGATTAGTGCACCCTAGCCCAACACATATCCTGGTACTCTCAGAAGGCTAAGACGTGGAGATTGAATTTCTGGTCAAATCTAGGGTTTGACCAAGTCAAGCAGCCATGACGAACTCTATGAAGTCTGAGAACAAGTTAGATGGAGACTCTAACTTCAGAGCATGGAAAACAAGGATTGACATCATCCTTGCTAAGAATAAAGTACTGGATATTGTAAAAGGAAAGATCGTGAAGACAGAGTTTAAAGAAGAGAAGAGAAGGAACTGCAGAACGTTGCAGCTATGGAGAAGTTCAAAGATGTTGACATCAATGCCATGAGTATCATAGTGGATTCCATAAAATACCACTTGATACCCTACATCTCCCATCTCGACTCATCGAAGAAGATGTACGATGCCCTAACAAATCTCTTCTCAGTCAGAAACATTGGACAAGTTATGAGTCTGAAGAATGAGCTCCGTAACATGAAGATGAATGGCGATGACAAAATAACATCATACTTTGTAAGGATCTCTCAGTTAAGAGATCAACTACAAGCTATTGAAGAGATCACTTCAGAAAAGGAATTGTTGAACATAGTACTCAATGCTCTTCCCAAGACATGGATGCATTTGCCGCAAGCATGAACACAAGGAAGGAGTACTTGACGTTTGAAGAAATTTGGACTTGCTGTGCTCAAGAAGAATCAAGGATCAATACAAAAGAGAAACCCTAAAAGAAGTACGATGATCAATCCTTCACAACAATATTCAAGAACTTCAGGGACAAAAGAAAGTTTGATTCAAGAAGGAAGCCAAAACAAAGAAAAGATATTTCAGAAATACAATTCTTCAACTGTCAAAAGTACGGTCACTACATAAATTAGTGTCCCAAGCTAAAGAAAAGGAATGAGAAACACAAAGCATCGATTTCCGAAGAAAAGGAACTGGCAAAGAAGACTAAGCAGGATGGAAGAGATTTCTTCGACTAAAAAGGTAACAACATTCTTCTTATTCCTTGTACATTTATTGTTTGCATTGTCTTTATACATAATGTGTTCCAAGAAGAAATATACCCATAGAACAACCACAAGATAAGAATGAATATCATTAGATAATACACATGAAAGGATGAAATACAAATCATGTGGAAGCTACTGCAAGATAAGTCGAATCAATCATGAAGAGAATTAGAATTCAGACATCAAGAGGAATTGGAGAAAGACTTATGATGGAAACTAAGACAGAATCCTAGACTCTGTTAGATAGAGAGAGCCAATTATATATTGCAAAAGACAATAAGAATGTAGATAGAAGTATGGACTCTATCAGACGGAGGGAGATGATTATATGCACTCTTACATGAAGCAAGTATTAGGAAGGAGATAATCCTATGATCCATTGAATATGATGAAATGTATATATCCATGGTAGAAGCCATGCAAGACAGTACGTGTTCAACTCAAATGAAAAAAAAGACCTTTTCGAAGAGAATCCTTAAATTATTCCTGGTTGTCCATCTAGATTTGTGATCCTATGATGAAAGGAAGAAGTGGAATCTCTACAACATGGAATCTACAAGAAACTCCATGAACCCAAGAAATAAAGAAAAACATGAAGAAGAACATGAAGATTCCAAGAAAGAAAGAAAATCCAGAACTAGTCATTACATCAATAATCACAATATTACCAAGCCTGATGTGAAAGCAATCAAGCAGAAGAACTGAAAGTCGTGATGAAGATTAGTGTATGGAGGACTTATGAATGAAATCATTGCGAGATCCAGAACCAGAGGTTCTCCCAGATGGAGGTAGAAGACTATGATGATTACTTGTTCCAGTACACTAGACATATCACTGCATGAGTCATTATATCATCCTCAACATCCATGAGTTGGAATTCCACATCAGATAAATGAAAATAATGTTCTCCAGAAAAATTGAATAAAGATCCTATGAAGAGAAATCTCAAGACTTTGAGGCATACCAAAAGAAGACTCATGTATGTAGATAGAAGAAGATAACTTGGTGGATAACCTCCAGTGCACATCATAAGCATGGTAAAGATTTCTTATAACATCAATATGACTACTCAGAAGATCAGATCTCTTGATGACAGAAGAAGTTCCACATGTATATGTTCTAGTTCTCCAACTATGATATACTCTATTTTTCAGATCTACATGAAGCCTTCACAATATTCCAGACTAAAGCACATTTGAAATCAATCATTACATTATCCATGATGAAGTCTAGAAAGGAGAGGTAAAGCTCGAGTATATTCCCACTGATGAGAGGGAAACAAATATCCTGACAAAACCTCTATCCAAAATCAAGTTTGTATATTTCTGAGAGAAGACGGGGATCGAGAAGATTCTCCAAGCTAAGAGAAGGTACAAAGATTGGTCCATTTTGGAGGTTGATTCGGGACAAACATTCCTTAGGGAAAACTCATTCTCTCCAGGTTACACTTTGTTTAGTGTCGGAGGAATGGCCCAGGGTGAGGAATGGTCCAAACATTTCTTAGGGTTTATACATTCTCTCCAGGGTGCACTTTAATTAGTGTAGGGGGAATGGCCCAGGGTGAGGAATGGTCCAAACATTTCTTAGGTTTTATACATTCTGTCAAGGGTGCACTTTAATTAGTGTAGGAAGAATTGCCTAGGGTGAGAAATGGTCCAGGCTCAGAAATCAGAGACAATCCTTCTTCCTTGTTTGTGAAGAATAGGGAAGATAGCCCATTGCTGATGAGGGTAAATATTCTTTCAAATCTCACAAACGTGAGTGAAAGATTGGCCGAGAGGATTCAGTTTATCTTTAACAATATTTTTTTATGAAGGATGGCATCATATGATTGTTATGGAGACTACCTGTCTCCAGACAATAGAGATATACTACTGTGGTGGATATGTTCCACTATTCGTGAGGCAGATATTCTTTCAGAGCTCACAGATGTGAGTAAAAGATTGGCCCATATAATTCAATCTATATCATAACATTGTTTTTGTGCAAATTGCTATCAGATGTTTGTTATGAAGATTATATGACAGTAGATGAAGACTACTATGGTAGATATTCTTTCAGAGCTCACAGATGTGAGTGAAAGATTGGCCCAAACAAATAAGTTTATATCATAACACTGTTTCTATGTAGGATGCTATCAGATGTTTGTTATGAAGACTGTATGACAATAGATGAGGACTACTGTGGTGAATATGTTTCATTGTTCGCAACGATACGTTTTTGATCAAGTAATTGTGTGTTACTTGATGTGGTAGTGAACCACTAGATTGTAGTTATGTACTACTATGAATAGGCACATTTGTGCTCTATCCTTGTCCTAATTCCCTTGAATACTATCAACAGTCTATTAGAGATAATGATCATTCAGATGGATGATGAATAGATATTTTCCAGATGGAAAACAATTCATAACTTTTACTCCTCTTGTATCACTCTATGGTGAGAGTGACTTATCCAACATCATATCTAATTACTCAGATGAAGTATGGTTTCAAGAGTTGATGTAGCTGATGGTGATGGTGATGCTCGTCATCTAGTCATGAAATAGTCTAGATGGCTATATTGATGCTACCGGGTAAATGGTATGTTTTTTTTCTCAAGTCCATTTCTTGTAAATACCTCTCTAGCTAGGAGGGAGTGTTAATATTATGGTAGCTACGGGAGGTATTTACCTCCACGTGTGAACCTGACGATAATAGAAGACTCTGGGAAGCAAGAGAAACCCTAATGAGTTGGATAATAACCCTAGAAGCCTTGTCGCCTCAAGAAGATAATTTATATTAGGCTATTAGCCTCCAAGAGAAGAAGTCAACCATAAATAATAATAATATATTGAACAGACACATATCTAGAAGGAGAATTCGGCCCCAACAAAACTGGTAGAACCACTATAAATACAGGGTGCCAGTTCTCATTTGACATCATCTCAGAATTGTAGTTTCCCAGTTGGTGCACACTGCAGTTCCAATTTGGTGTGCACATGTGGAGGAGGGTTGCAGGTGCAGGTGCAGTAGCAGCTAGTTTCAGTATTGGCTTGGACTATCTATTGGCGAGGGTTTGGACTATCTCATCACTCTTTTGTGTCGTGCTATCCTTGGGGAAAGGTGCGCTATCCTTTGTTTTTCTATCTAGCCTAGGGTTTTCTTTTAGAGGAATTCTCAGTCAAGGTTAAGGTGCTTAGAGGGAGGCTTCAACCTATGGTTGGGTGACGAAGGTATTGTCAATGGTAAAATGAGCACACCATCTTCTATATTCTAACAACATTTTGCCTGTCGTTGATCATTATCCATGTATGAAGCATATTTGACCAATTCCATAAACTTGATCTCATACTCTTCCACGGTCTTGTTCCCCTATACTAGAGCATGAAATTATCCCACCCGTTGTTCCTCATAGTAAGCTGGTAGATACTTCCTTCAGAAACTTTCCTCAAAAAGTTCCCAAGAGACGGTGTCTAGGCTAAGGTGCAACTGCCTCTCTAGGTTGCCCCACCAATTCAAGGCACTATCTCTCAACTGAAAAATCACTATTTTTGCCTTTGATGTGGAAGCATAGTCTCTTAAGGTGAAACACCTTGTCATGTCTTCCAACCATGCCTCTGCACGTTCATTGGCACGACCCCTGGAAAAATCTGGAAGTTTGATCTTCTGTAATTCTCTAGTGATGTCTTCGGGTGGAGGCCCTCCCCCTGAATCCCTCGAAGCTTCAGGATTACGCAGTCCATATGGTGGGGGATCCACTTTGATCCCTGTTGGATGACGCCCCTTTAAAGTCTCATTTATGGCCTCCAAAGAGCGCAGAATGAGAGATAATTCAGGTGATGGTGGTGGCAGTCCCTGAGACGATGCCCTTGGCATCTATTTCCTCAAGTCTTAACCATCCTTTATAATTGAATCTACATCGACCAAAAGTTTTTCAGGGTGAGTCTAGGACAATTCACATTTGCACAACTTAAACTAGAAAACAGGGTTAGGCGTAAGCTTTTTCACTTGTCTATAAATAGACGTTACTCTCTTTAGGGGAAGTGGCTAGGTTAGGGTTAAAGCGTCTAAGCTCGATGTCTTCGCCTAAAAAAACTACAAACTCTCTCACCTGGTAGCTACGATAGAATTGTACCACACTCGTCTATTCCTCTAACTTACCTTCCCAGTGTGCATGAAGCCCCCCCCCCCC
>ML781131.1:318995-336112 GCA_009831015.1 Picea engelmannii | reverse complement strand
AATGGTTCCCTCATTTTATACATTAAGTTTCCATTTAATAGATTAAAATTTATTAAACTCAAATTCATTAACCAAATATTTAGTCATGAAATTAATTAATTAATTAATTAACTAATATACATTAACAATTATTACATCAGGACAATTAATTAATTAATTAATTAATTAACTAATATACATTAAACAATTATTAAATCAGGACAATTAATTAATTAATTAATTAACTAATATACATTAAACAATTATTAAATCAGGACAATTAATTAATTACTTAGGGTTGTTACATAGGATATGATGTATCTTGTTGTGATCTCATAAGTTGGAGCATTTCTGGACTTAGTTAATTAGTCATTTCCTTTTGGTTTATTTTCTAAATCAAAACAAAAACTTTCATAATTTTGAAGATTCAGTTTGATATTGAATGGCTTTGTGTTCCCTCTATTTTTGTAACTTGTAGATCCTTTTTGAGATCTCATCCTATCTTAGAAGATAGGATGTTTAGCCTACAACAACTCTTTAAATACTACAGATTTTTGTAATGAAGGGCATCTTGGCCTAGGGCTGAATATGGATGATTAATTCATAAACTTGAATGGAACAACAATTTTCATTTCATCTTTAGCTTCCTATAAATGGTGTTTTCATTTACAAGTTTGTTTGTCCTGATAAACTAATAGTTTTTTAATAGATTTAGACTTCAAAATTTGTTATGTTTTTTGGGATAACTCTTATTACATATTGTCCATATTTGATGCTTCAGATATTAAACAAAGTGATCATTTGTTCAACTCAAATGACAGGATTTCTCTTTAATTTTTAGATGAATGGTTAAATGCAACGTTGTTATAATTAGATTTATCTCAATGTAATTGCTTGAAATCATAAGATCACAACAACCATTTGTATCATTCATTCTGTTATTAAAATTCAACCACCAACACATTGTTCTGCATTTATTCAGAACAATTTTAAGGTTCATTGCAGGTTTCCGTCTTGGACAAGGTGGTTGGATGTTCGCTAATCATATAGATATTTGGATGCATATCGATTAACTCACTAACAAGTTAGCTCACTTATGTTTTTCTGTCATTTATTCATCACTGAAACTCAAATATATGGTCTGGCTTTTGACTATCCACATATTTCTGTTTCATAGTCTTTTACATTAATTTAGATTTATAAAGAAAAAACAAAAAATACTTTTTATGTGCTTTCTTTATCTTCTTCTTCAAAGAAGTCATTTTTCACATTGAGTAAATTGTAAGTTTAGATTAAAACCTGCAGTGTGTATATCATGTACATAAAAAAGGATAAGTAGATCTACTATTTAAATATACCTACACTAGTTACATCATACACATGTACATATATATATATATATAGTAATTAGTAATTAGTTAGTTATTCCATTTATTTTTTATTTTTGTTTCTTTAGGACTCTTAGATTGGCTAACAGATCCATTAAACCCATTAGAACGAGTTACACCAAACGGCTTGGGTTATTTAGACAACCCCGGACTGGACTCATTCTTCCAGTGGACAGATGGTCAATTTCATCGATCAACAAATGGCGCTAGAAGGAGGGATACAGATAAGTTGGCCTTGTAGGAGCCTTTATTTCGAATGTATTGAATTTCCCCATGGCTCCCCAAATCACTGTGTTGGAACATGCTTTCCAGTTTTCATTACCCAATGTTCCGAATGAGACAATGTCTCGCTTTTCCAAACTCACCTTTGATGGTGGAGGCAAGGTATCTGCTAAAGACCACCTTAACAAGTTTTGGTGCAAATGCATCAAACATGAAGTTTCTGATTTAAAAATTTTGTGCAGATTGTTTGCTTTTACTTTTAGGGGTTAGATTAAAAATTGGTTTGAGTATTTTCCAGCATATCACATTTTTGATTGGTTTCAATTTGTAGATGAATT
Source organism: Picea engelmannii (assembly GCA_009831015.1). NCBI lineage: Eukaryota > Viridiplantae > Streptophyta > Pinopsida > Pinales > Pinaceae > Picea > Picea engelmannii. Next base: position 334,185 of record ML781131.1, on the reverse strand, counting down.
TTTAGATGCTTTTGAAATCTATGATTACAATCAATTATGTGAAGAATTTCAGACTTTGCTAATCAATGGTGATTCATCTTTGGAAGAATTTTCAACAAGAATCCCTCATGTTCTTTGTAAATTTAATCTCGATGACATGTCATTTGTATTAAATATCCTCTATGATGTTTGTGTCCCTTTCATCCAGTCATATTCAATCATGAATGATGAACCAATTACAAATTCTATCACTCAATTGCGAGAAGAATTTTGTTCGCAGAATGAGAAGAATCCATCTAACATTTTTGAACAAGCAAGGGGGGTAGAATCTATTGACAAGGTTCTCACTGACAACCAAAATGGTTTTTCCTATGAATCATTGTATTTTTAGTCTTCGACCATCGTGGAAGAAGATTCATTTCTGGTTCAAGGTGAATGTCCTCATTCTTGTAACTCATGCTCTAATCAATATTTAAATTCAGTTATTGAAGAATACTTAGATGACGAAAATTATCTTAAATATTCTAACACTCCTATGAAATTGTTTAGAGATGAAGATATGCAATTGGAAAGAGAAACCTTAAACTTTCATCCTCAAATCGTACCTTATCAACATGAAAGATCAGATGTTTTTCATGAAAGTTTTGAATTATCTATCATACGGTAGGAAAACCTAGATGATAATATTATGTTGAAGAATTTATCACCAAAACAGAGTGAAAGTTTTAAATAAACTGAAGAGAAATGTCTTGAGAATACCATTGTTAAATATCATAGCTCAAGATATTCTTTTCATGTGCTTATTTATGATTCCTTTTACTCTTTATATCCTGATCTCTTCTTAGATTCTGGTGGACTCGATACTTTACCCACAACATCCTACTCTTTTCCACCACAATCATATCCTTTTGATCTGCCAAGATTTGGTATAATTAATTCCAAACATAACATTTATAAATTCGTATTTGACTCTCTTTCACTTTCATCACTCATATGGGAAAAAGACATGTTGCGAGATGATTTTACACAGTTTATTTTCTAAAAAGAAAATGCACTCTCTCTTATGGAGATCAAACATTCTACGTTGCATATTCGTTCTTTGATAAGCTCAAATTTTAATGTTTATGCTTCACATTTTGAAACGATCAATCTCATAAAAGGAAGCGTTCAAATCAATGATCTAATTGATGTCATGAATCCTCTTATGATGTGTTCCTTGTTGATATATCCATTTCATCAAAGTCATAGTTTGCATCCTGATTTTTATGAAAGGATCTTAGAATGACTTGAAGATTCATACATAAAAAATATTCATAATGAAGATAAAGTTGTGCTTGCCTTATTTCTACCTAAATAGCTTGGAAGTAAGCATGACATGATTTTTTTTTATCCTCCATGTGAAGAAATTATTGAACACTTGGAAAATTGTCAAGATGATGGGACATTTCAACTTTGGCTGATGGTTATGTCAGGACTCCATAGTCCTGACAAGTTTTCCAAAATCACTTACACTCATCCATGCCATTATGACCCTTATCATGACAAGATTGTAGAATGGTTGGAAGATTCATACATCAAGAAATTTCAAGGGAATGGTAATATCATGCTTGCTTTGTTTTTAAATGATGATTATGAAGGTAAGTATGATATATTTCTATCATTTTTTGATATACTACCATTATTTTTAGTAATATTTGATTTTTTTTCTATTGTAGGATTGGAGTTACTCTAATGGATACATTGGAAGCATGACTTCATGTATTATTCTGATTTGTTTGGTAGTTAGAGTAGGTTTTGTTTTAGTTTTATTTCTCACTGTTTCTCTTTGTATTAATGCAGTCATGAACACAAGTGGGCACACCAAGAGAACCATAATATGATTGTTGTTAGGGAAGTCTGCTTGATCCTTTTCTCTTTTCTTTTCATTGAATATTTCTTTTCAAAGAGGCAGTTTTATTATAAAAAAATTAAATGGAAAGTAAAGAGATAAATAAATCTAAATTGGAAATTCAAACCTGACCTAAGGTACCACAAGTAGGACTGCATTCACATCAATGAGTATTTTTCTATGTTCTTTCAGTCTCCCAAGAGATATTTCGCATGATGTTTTCAAATCCATCTTTGTACATATTTTTCTGTTTTGATTTATTTTTATTTTCTGATTTTGGTTCTTTTCTTTTTGTTTGTTTTCACTGCTTTCTTGATAAACTTGTGTCTGTGTCACCTTTTAGTTCATGGAGGGGAACCATAATGAATCATTATGAAGCAACTGTTAAGGTATTTTCAAGAGCATCAATGTTGTAAATCACTGAAACACAAACTAGCTAAAGAAAATTTCAGTTTGAAACATATTTCCTGGTCTCACTTTATAATTATGAGAAGACAGGATCATCTTTAAAGTTTTTTACACTGTCCCTGATTTTAAATAAAGAAACTCAAGTATGCCTTCCTATCCTCGAAAAAATAGTTTCATCAAGAAACTAATTTCATATCATAATGAAGGTGATTAGGCAGAAAATTAAAGGATGGAAAATAACAAGTGTTCTAAAGGCTGAAATTTTTAGCATCACCCTGCTCTTCTGAATATCTTTAAAATTATATCAGATTGTAAACAATTTATCAAGATTTGTGGGAAGTGTTTGTAAACCTACCAGGATACTGAACAGGTTTTTTGGCAGTAGGTAAATGCATGCATGGTGCCAATACAACTTCGTCGGGGTATTGAACAGGCCTGCTGGCAGCGAAGCAATGTCGGGTTCAAGAAAATTATCAAGTATAAATTTTGATATTGGCCTTAAGTATCCTTCATTTTGAATTGAAATTTCTTGGACATGATAGAGGCGTCAAAATGGGTTAATTGACATCCCTGCCGAGGATATGAATGCCTGTTGGCAGTAGTGGCCCTATTAACAGTATTGAATCCATTTACTTGAACATCATTTCTCTCGTAGTTAAAAAAAATTCACCGTATTTCATTTGGACAGAAAGATATCTGAAGTTGGATTGTGTAATGATTGTTGAAGATGCTTGATGTCCTTCATCTATGCTTAGATCTGTAATCATTCTAAGTAGTCCTAACATGAACTCGTCGATGACGCTGAGATAACTGCTTCTCCCAGTAAGTCACCATTGTTGGAAGCCCTACATAATTTTCTTCCTTTTAAAGTGACAAATGAAAATTCTTGCAACTCCCAACACCTCCTTCTATAAATATTGCTAATTGAAGGTGACTATTCGGTTGTAAAAAGAATGTTTTGATTGTTCTTATTTATTTTTATATTGCGTTTCCATGCTTCATTCATCACTGAAAGCATGAATGAAGTATTAAAATTGAAAATCAAATTGCTATTATATCCAAGGCTTGGTCTTTATGTAGGGTCAATGTTATTACAACTCTTTTAATGAATGTTTTTTTTTTTTTAAGCTTGTCATATGTCAATAAAACATTTGTCTTTTGTTGCTTCTGCAATACAAGACATATCTTTAGTACCTTGTAAATACATCAAGAATAGATTAGCATTAAAACTACAAGATTCTTCATTTCTTGATAGATCATGATTCGATCTTAAAATCCTTTGATTGGTATTTTAATTGTTGGGTCGCACCCTCTCCTAACCTTGGAAAATCAAAGTGCCCATTACATATGATGATATTCAAACTTGGTCGTACCCTATACTCTATTTGAAGTGGCAGTTTGAATTGAAAGATCCATCATTCCAAGCTAAAGTCTTGGGTTTCGTTCTGTACTCTAAACATTCATTACCAAAAACACCCAGATTTCATGACTGAAACCCCCATTGATTATGTTATAGTTTCCCTGGTGTGTTCCTAGTTTTGTTTCCATCATTTTTTATCAGTATTACCTCCTACCACTACTATCTAAACCCACATTTAGTTCAATTCGCTCTTGTTACAATCTGTTCAATCCCGGTTTTTCCTGCCAGAGACACATTTTTGCGAGAGCGTTTTTTAGAAAACTGTGACGAATTAGATCAAACCCTTGAAAACCTAGAATGGAAATGAGCCCTTTACCTTCATGGTAGGCAGTTTCTCCAGAAACTAGATCATTCCAGAGATATGTCTCAATACTTGGAGGTACATTTCTCAGATTTTTCATTGCGGTTGAGATAAACATTTTTTTATTTTTATTTTTCTACAACAATTCCTGTAGAGATTCCTATGGTTGATAAGCCTATGCTAGAAAGGTTTCATGTTCCATCCAGTGACAGACCAGTTTTCTTACGAAAATAAACCTATGATAAGGCTACGCCCGATTAGGCTATATTCAAGCAATAGGATGCTGACCCTAGGGTCATTGAATCTCCTAAGCGTGAGAAGTATGTTTTCCCTAATACCATTGCAAAAAACATCAATAAAGACTCATGCAAACTGTCAAATAACAATAGGGAAGGGAGATTAATCTCGAGGATCCTACGGAATAGATCGAAAGATCATGTGAGCTCGATCAAAGTGATTGAGGTCCATAAAAGCTCTGATTCTGAGATCGAAAAGTTCTTGGCAGGGGAAGACCCAAATTACCCTAAATCGGATATCAGTTAGAGTTAGGATTTTGTAGATGACCTGCCACCATGTCTGAAACATAACAAATATTTACCAGGGATCAAATTCTGTCAAAAACCCACAGTGGAAACTAGTAGTGTTTTGACGCATAGTCATGTGTTTCCTCAACCAACTGTCCCAGATCTACATTGTGAAGTGTGTTTACATTGGATAGGAAAATATTATACAGATGTTCTCATCCTTCAAGCGAATATCAATAACCTCACAACTCTGATTGACTCATTAACAAGAGAAAACCACAAACTCAAAATCAATACACAAAGGCAAGGAAAACATTTGAAAAGGACTGGAAATGTCATAATAAAAAATGTTGAGTGTGTCAAAGCAGTGATCAACTCTGAGATTTTGTGATTCGAATTTAGTATTCAGTTGAAAGGGAAGATTTTTTTTTTATCTTGGCTATGCTTTTATTATTATTTTTCTAATTAATATGGACTGATATAGATTTATGTTGTTTAAAATAAGACTAACTACAACCAGTCAATTCTCATGTAAAATTTTGGAAAATATTAGCTGAATAAATATCTAATTTATTCATTTCGTTTTTATTTTAGGATATGACGTATCTTGTGGTGATATCATTAGCTGGAGCATTTCTAGACTTAGTTAATTAGTCATTTCCTTTTGGTTTATTTTCTAAATCAAAACAAAAACTTTCATAATTTTGGAAGATTCAGTTTGATATTGAATGGCTTTTTGGGCCCTCTATTTTTGTAGCTTGTAGATCCTTTTTGAGATCTCATCCTATCTTAGAAGATATAATGTTTAGCCTACAAGAACTCTTTAAATACTACAGATTTTTGTAATGAAGGGCATCTTGGCCTGGGGTTGAATAAGGATGATTAATTCATAAACTTGAATGGAACAACAATTTGCATTTCAACTTTAGCTTCATGTAAATGGTGTTTTCATTTATAAGTTTGTTTGTCTTGATAAACTGGTAGTTTTCTGATAGCTTTAGACTTCAAAATCTGTTATGTTTTTTGGGAAAACTCTTATTACATATTATCCATATTTGATGCTTCAGATATTAAACAGAGTGATCATTTGTTCAGCTCAAATGACATGATTTTTCTTTAATTTTTAGCTTAATGGTTAAATGCAACGTTGTTATAATTAGATTTATCTCCATGTAATTGCTTTCAATCATAATATCACAACAACCATTTGTATCATTCATTCTGTTATTAAAAATCAACCACCAACACATTGTGCTGCATTTATTCAATTCAATTTTAAGGTTCATTGCAGGTTTCCCTCTTGGAAAAGGTGGTTGGATGTTCGCTAATCATACAGATGTTTGGATGCATATCAATTAACTCACTAACAGGTTAGCTCATTTATGTTTTTCTGTCATTTATTCATGACTGAAACTCAAATATATGGTTTGGATTTTGACTATCCACATATTTTTGTTTCTTAGTTTGTTACATCAATTTAGATTTATAAAGAAAAAACCAAAAATAATTTTTATGTGCTTTCTTTATCTGCTTCTTCAATGCAGTCATTTTTCACATTGAGTTTTGTAAGTTTAGATTAAAACTTGTAGAGTGTATATCATGTACATAAAAAGGATAAGTAGATCTTCTATTTAAATATACCTACAATAGTTATGTCATACGTACGTACATATATATATAGTAATTAGTAATTAGTTAGTTATTTCATTTCTTTTTTATTTTTGTTTCTTTAGGACTCTTAGATTGGATAACAGAGCTATTAAACCTGTCAAAATGAGTTACAGAAAACGGGTTGGGTTATTTAGACAACCCTGAACCAGACTCGTTCTTCCAGTTGACGGACGGTCAATTTCTCCCATCAACAAGTGGTTAACCCTAAAATAAGGAAAATAGGTTAAGTGACCTAGAAATGGGTTAAGTGACCTAGAGGATGAAAGTATAAATAATATAGCTATGGTCTCTTGTAGATCATCCTTTTTGTGGATCAATGGAGAACTTCTTGTGAATATCTTTTGGAGTATTGATGGAGATGTTCTTGAGAGAGCTTCTTATTGTTCTGAATATCTTGAGCATGATTGAAGATCTATTCTGAGAAAGAGAGCGAGAGGAGGATCTCATGGACACATAATAGTTTCGGCAATGTCAGAGATCTTGATGAAAAAATTCTCAAAACTTCAGAAACCCTAGTTTTTGATGCATATGCGGGTTGTCTGTGTATAGGGTGCATATACATTGAGGTGTACGTGGGTTGGTTGTGTATAGGGTAAGTATGTACATGGGGTGTATGAGGACAGGTAGAGTATAGTGGATATAATGGTGAAGACTTGTGTTTGAGTTGGTACCAAGCTCTTGGATGATTAGGCAGGTTCCAGATCTTCATTCTATGGGCTCAGATTTATCACTGAGACACTGGTATGATTACATTATTGTCTTTATGGATACTATTGTTTGATGTGATGTGAATTCTTAGGGAATTCTTGGTATGAATTATATGATGTGGTTCAGCTTGGTTGATTTGGTTGATGGAGTGAGAAACACTCTTTTGGTTCAGTGGTAACAAGATTTCTATGGTATACTAGTTTCGTGTACATGATTGAGATAACATTCATATTGATTCGTTGTGGAGCATGAGAAAGATATTGGAGAGATTGGATATGTTGTGACTGGTTCTTGGTTAGATTGGACATTCAGAAATAGAAGAAAATGATATATTGATAGAAGAGAGTCTAAGTTGATCTTGAAGGACAAACCCTAAAAACGCAGAAGGTATACACAGGTTGTTGTATACACTGGCCACATGCATATGTGAGCTGTAGTGATCCAAGGTGCATACACACGCTGGCTATACTACTGACAGGTCGTGTACCTGTTGACAGATTGACATATGTTGAGGATTTTTCCCTCATCTCAATTGGTTTTGAGGGTGTAAGCTAAGTCTTTCATTATAGAGCTGGTGCTCTTGTAGAGTTGTACTCTATTCAATTGTTGTTGATAAGCCCCCATATTGTTTTCCATAATAAAAAGAAAAAATATACATACATCTTGTGTTCTTTGTGTTCCTTGTGAAGATGACATGTTGTTGATATATTGTCGATATATGTTTATGATATATGTTCACATCTAACTGGTTTTAAATGACAACAATGGGTAATGAGTAAATGTTGAATGTTAATTAAGGAGCTTTGTGTAAGAGGGAAGTTTCTGGAAAAAGAGCCCCACACTTCTTCACCCCCCCCTCTAAGTGTGGTAGGTGTGTCCAACAATTGTTATCAGAGTGGGCCTTTAGTACAAGCCCTAAAAATCTTGAAGGAGATCCATAGACACACAAATGGATGATGAAGTTCCAATCCTTGCTGAGGAAAATTATTCTACTTGGAGAATAGAGATGATATTACATTTGAAGACAATGGGAGCAACAATTTGGAAGGCAACCATTGGTGGATCAGTTCCGTTGAAGAAAAAGTCAAAGTTTGCAGCTCAAAGGGAAGGAAAGAAGAATAATGTATTGGTTCTCAAGACCATTCTTAGTGGACTCTCAATCCCTATCAAAGAGGGCATGGGACAATGCACTTCCACCAAGGATCTATGGCTAAATCTAGAAGAGACATATCAAAGAAAAAAGGAGAAGGATGAAATTTAAGACCACCCCATCAGGATCATCAAAGGTAAAGAATCATCAAAAACAATTGAATGCATTATTTCTAAATGTTATTTTGAAAAAATTTCAAGTGAAGACAAAGAATCAAGTGATGATAGCATAAAGGAAGATCGTTAAGACATTTCAAATGAAAGAAAAGAATCATGTGTTGGCAATAAGGAAGATATTGAAGGTAAAGAATGTCCAAAGACTCTTGATTGGAATTATTCAAAATGTGATGATGTTGAATTTTTCTCAAGTGAAGAAGATGATCTAGTAACAGTTTGTGTAAAGTTTGATGATAGTTATCCCATAGAAATAATAGAAGAAAATCTATTAGAACTTCAAAAGGAAATTGAAGAGGGTTTATATAGATATAGAAGTGATCATTTTTAGAAACACTATAACTATCTTTCGGATAACAATAAGAAGCTTCTTAGGAGGATTCAAAGGTACATATTGAAGTTAAAGGGGATGCTCAAAGAAAAAGAAGAGATTTCTAAGACTAAACTAGAAGAAAAAGAAGAAATCACAAGACTTAGGAATGAAAAAGAAGATATGAAGGTAGATGATGAGATTAGAAAACGTTTTGAAACCATTGTCCATATCAAAACCCAAATTGAAGAAGCCAAAAGAATAGAGGAACTATTGAAGATTCAATTAAATGAAAAGGAAGAATCATGTTGTAAGTTAGAAGCTGAAATTGTTGTCCTTAGAAAGAAGGTCGAAAAGTGAAACGAATTCTTGAATAGCTCACGAATCTTGGATGATATCTTGGAAATTCAAAGATCATCATGGGATAAATCATGTCTTGGATACAAAGGAGAAGATACATATGCTTAAGCAAGCACTTGAAAGAAGCATGAGGTAAGTCCATCAAAGAAGGAAGACAATGTTGCAAAGAAACCATCTATAAAAGAAAGGAAAATTTTAAAAGAAAAAAGCAAGGAAGACATCAGAAAGATATTCTTGGGACACCCAAGCAAAGGTATGAAAGTATTTTTCATGGATATGGTTATTCATGTAATGGATATGGTCAAAAATATTTTGAATGTAGATCTTATGAAAGGAGATACAATGGAACATTATATAACATCACAAAGTGTTGGAGATGTGATCAAGTAGGACACATTTCTATTCACTGTAACTCCATGAGATGCTACAGTTGTAGTGGATTTGGAAACAAATCCCAAGAGTGTCGTAACACAAGAAGAATGCCCATGATGAAGAATTCACATAGCATGGCTAGAAGAAGGAATGGAGTAAGAAAGGGAGACATGTTTGAAAGGATGGATGCTCAGAGCTCAAGTTCTGAGGAGAAGGGTTATCTACAAAAGTGGGTGAAGAAGACAGACCAGCCAGAACAGGATGAAAGACTGAAGGGAAGCTCAAGTGAGTCATCTACTGAGGCATACGCAGGTGACAGCAGTGATAGTCACATACATACATTGGCGGACCTTGAATAGGTCACATACATACATGCTCTATTGTGAAAAATATCATGTATATGTGATAAAGCCTTAGTAAAAAGGCAATGCACATGAGTTTCATCTCGATGAGATAGTATAAATATGTGTTTCAGGGTCTGACATTGTTTATTGCAGGTTCTGACAATGTTTGTTGGAGGTTTTCATGGTTCTAAGTTAGATCATGCAAGGTTATGATATAAAATGAATCTTGGGTGCATGGCACTAACCCATGAGTATGTATTGATGATGATCAAATATTCATCTATTGGATGATGGGGTACATGGATGGTACATAATATAAGTTTCATTAATATATCCTATGATGTACTATTGATGGCATATAATAAAAGAGCCCTATTGTTGGATCATGTTGGATATCATTGAGCATGCATTTTTCCTGTGGTTGGGCTACATATTGAGACATGTAGTTGATGTACATGGTTGTTGAACATAGGTGTTGTGCATGATGAGAACACATTTTGGCACATGATGTATTTGGTTAATCTTTTACTTCATGATGTATGGTATGGCACAAGGTTAATATATGGATAGGTCCAAGGATCATTATATGGTAGCATATTGTTGATATTCTAGAGAAGATAGGGGGAGACATACCCATAGGGGGATTCATTCTTCTTCCCATGATTCTAGGAGGAGATATTTATTGGATGCATAGCTAGAAAAGATCCCTATATTTGAAGACAGAACACAAAGGCACGAATCTAGAAGGAGCGATGGTCATAAAGGGAGCATGAGAAATGTATTTTAAGCATTACATTAGATTGACATCCCTGGTTCAAAAGGGGATATATTATTTAGTGGAAACAAGATAGGGGGAGCGTCCCCAAGGAGAGTTCAAGCAAGGGGAGAAGCCTCAAGAGGAAATGTCCCTTTTCCATTGATGTCAAAGCGGGAGAGATAGTCACATTGATCTGATTGATGTCTATTCATGGGGAGATATTGAAGTGGAGAGATAGTCACATTGACTATTGATGTATAGCATGCCATATATACATATTGACATCAATAATTGGTAATTGGTGTTGACATCAATGTTGGTATTGCCATTAATGCCAAAGGGGGAGATTGTTGGATCATGATGTCATTGATGCCAATTGTTTGATTGATTGATGTCAAGTAATGGATTGTTTGATAGTCTTGATTGATTGATGATTGATGTATATGTATTTTCCTTGATAAGAATGATAGATGTCAATTGGAAACCAATCGATGAAGATGGATCAATGATTTCTCATTGATATGATGAAGATGGATCAATGCGTTGTCGCTGATACATGATGAATAGTTGATGTATATGATGCAGTCGTGGATTTATGCATAGATGACTCATTATTGTCTTATCATGATTGATAAGGTGAAAAAATGGATGAACTCCAAAGTGGTCCCCTTATGGTGAAATCCCTCACGGGAAGATGCTTTGTGAATGGTTGGATGACCCATGATTGTATGTGGAATAATGAGATGAAGACCAATGAATTTGTTGGTGAAACTATCATATATGGATAGTGCTTGCCATGCCATTTCCGGTGGTATGTGGAATGTCACATAACTCTTCACGGTTTGAGAGTTATGGCCCTACAAAGATGAAGGACCCCCATGTGTTGGCTTGAAGCCCCAAAAAGATCAAGAAGTCAAAGTCCCCTAAGAGAAGAAATCATCATTTAAATGATAAAGTAAAGTGAAAAAATCGAGAAGGAATATTTAAATGATAAAGTATTGAATAAATTTCTATTTATGGAAAGTTGTTAACCCTAAATTAAGGAAAATAGGTTAAGTGACCTAGAAATGGGTTAAGTGACCTAGAGAATGAAAGTATAAATAAGATAGCTATGGTCTCTTGTAGATCATCCTTTTTGTGGATCAATGGAGAGCTTCTTGTGAATATCTTTTGGAGTATTGATGGAGATATTCTTGTGAGAGATTCTTATTCGTGTGAATCTATTGAGCATGATTGATGATATATTCTGACAAACAGAGCGAGAGGAGGATCTCATGGATGCATCAAAGTTTCAACAATGTTGGAGATCTTGACAGAAAAATTCTTGAAACATCAGAAACCCTAGTTTTTGATTCATACATGGGTTGTTTGTGTATAAGGTCTGTATACATTAAGGTATACGTGGGTTGGTTGTGTATAGGGTGAGTATGTACGCGGGCTGTATGAGGACAGTGAGTGTATAGTGGATAGAATGGTGAAGACTTGTGTTTGAGATGGTGCCAAGCTCTTGCATGATTAGGCAGGTTCCAGATCTTCATTCTATGGGCTTAGATCTATCACTGAGACACTGGTATAATTACATTATTATCTTTATGGATACTATTGTTTGATGTGATGTGAATTTTTAGGGCATTCTTGGTATGGCTTCTATGATGTGGTTCAGTTTGGTTGATTTGGTTAATGGAGTGAGAAAAAATCTTTTGATTTAGTGGTAACATGATTTCTATGGTATACTAGTTGCTTATACATGATTGAGATAGTATTCATATTGATTCGTTGTGGAGGATGAGCAAGATATTAGAGAGATTGAAGATGTTGGGATTGGCTGGTGGTTAGATTGGACAGTAAAAAAAATAAGAAAATGATATATTGATTGCAGAGAGTTTGATTTGATATTGAAGGACAAACCCTAACAACTCAGAAGGTATACACAGGTTGTTGTATACACTGGCTGGGTGCATACACGGGTTGTAGTGAGCTAGGGTGTGTACACACGCTGGCTACACTACTGACGGGTCGCGTACCTGTTGACAGATTTCCATTTGTTGAGGATTGTTGCCTCATCTTATTTGGTGTTGAGGGTGTAAGTTGAGTTTTGCATTATAGAGCTAGTGCTCTTGTAGATTTGTTCTCTATTCAGTTGTTGTTGATAAACCCCCAGATTGTTTTCCATAATAAAAAGAAAAATTGTACATACATCTTGTGTTCTTTGTGTTCCTTGTGATGATGACTTATTGTTGATATATTTATGATATATGTTCACATCTAATTGGTTATAAACGACAACAATGGATAATGTATAAATGTTGAATGTTAATTAAGGATTTTTGTGTAAGAGGGAAGCTTTGGGAAAAAGAGCCCCAGACTCATTCACGCGCCCTCTAAGTGTAGTAGGTGTGTCCAACAATTGGTATCAGAGCGGGCCTTCACTACAAGACTTAAGAAGATTGAAGGAGATCCATAGACACACAAATGGATGATGAAGTTCCAATCCTTGATGCAGAAAACTATTCTACTTGGAGAATAGAGATGATATTACATTTGAATACAATGGAAGCAATAATTTGGAAAGCAGCCATTGGTGGATCAGCTCCATTAAAGAACAAGTCAAAGTTTGCAGCTCAAAGGGAAGGAAAGAGGAATGATGCATTGGCTCTCAAGACCATTCTTAGTGGACCCTCAATCCCTATCAAAGAGAGCATGGGACAATTCACTTCTGCCAAGGATTTATGGATCAATCTATAAGAGACATATCAAATCAAGAAGGAGAAGGAAGAAATTTAAGACCACTGAATCAAGATCATCAAAGGTAAAGAAGCATAAAAAACTCTAGTATGCATTATTTATAAATGTGATTTTGAAAACATTTCAAGTGAAGACAAAGAATCAAGTGATGATAACACAAAGGAAGATCTTGAAGACATTTCAAATGAAGGCAAAGAATCATGTGTTGGCAAGAAGGAAGATATTGTAACGACCCTGCTTAAATAGACGTATAGGATTATTAATTATAATTAATTTAATAATCTAACTGTGCTAAAAGATTAGCTAAACAATAATTATTTCTTAAAATAACATTAACTAATTAATTATTATTAATTAGTTATTCATGATTGTCAATGATTAATTTAAGTATTAATTAACTCATTAATTAATAAGGTAAAGAAATAAAAGGAGGATAATAAATTATATTATTAAATTAAGTTACGTACCCAAAAAGGGATAACATATTAACTACATATAGGATAAAATAATAATAAAGGGGATAAGGGGCATTAACGACGAGAGGATAAGAAGGTAATAAATGGGTTAGGTAGGGAGTAAAAGAGGGGGAAGTCGGTGAAGGAGGGATATGGAGGGGAAGGAGGTTTAGGAGAAGGGGACTCTACGGGAGATTGGTGATGGATTTTGGGAGCTCTGGGATTTTCAGAGAGAGAAGTGAAATTTTGGGGTGGGATCGTATCAGTCAGGCACCGGGGTTGCTGGAGGTTTTGGGCACGGGGGCCAGGATATCCATATGATATCCTGGAGCTAGGAAGTTACCTAGTTGGCAGGGTGGAACTAGGTTTTTGGGCAGTGTTTTACAGTGCAACAACGGTCAAGAAGGAATTTGGACAACAGAGGGTTATTAGCATCAGGTTCAGGTATTTTAAATTATGCATTGTTTTAATCTATTATTATTCGTTGTTAAGTTTAGGTTACTAAAGTTATTATTATGAAGATTATTATTCTGTTATGAAATTACTACCTTAGTTTATGAAATAAATTGATGTTAAATCTATTTGGCCCCTTACACATCGTATCAGAGCCCTAGTTCAAAATCTGGAACCAAGGGCCTACCTACCCACCCATAAATTTAAATAAACACTCCTACTTAGTTGTGGTAAAACCTTAAATAAACGTATTAGGTAAAATATAAATTTGGGGCCTTAAGGGCCAAGTTCCCAGCTCCAGGATCCAGTCTCGCCTAACCTGCAAACCAAACCAAACACAAAAATTAAAAAAAAAAATGTAAAAAAAAATGCATTGCAAATTTACTAAAGTAAAACATACAACTAGGGTTGTTACAATATGTTTCTCCAAACACGTGCAATTGGGATCAGGGGTTTTATAGCATCATCTTCCTTTCAGTCAATATATTCTAAAACTAGTCACAAACGGAATTTTAGTATCCAGATTTAACCTTTAAAAGTGTAAAACCAGAAGCTTAGATGAAAATTTGCACAAACTTTTGACTGGTCTATTGAAAATTTTAACAAATAGGGGTAAAACAATGAAATCTTGAAGGAAACCAGAGGATCCAATAATTTGAGTAACATCTTTTATTCTATGACCACAGTTCTTTTGTGCAACATCCATAATGAGTCACCTAATCAACTGACAATATAACAAGAAATGTAATTGTATGCAGTTCTATCATCATACCCCGTATAAAACCACAAAAAAATGACCTGGTACCTATTTTCTAAACAAAATGTTTACTCGGTCAAGAAGGACATTCGAGACAATCATCACAAATAAGTTGAAATTCTAAGAATTGGTGTTGACACAAAACTATTGCCAATCCCAATTTTAAAAATGCTCTTTGTAATAAACACATCCTACCTCATAATCCCTAGCAAACCTGAAGGTTCACACCATGCTTACAAGCTATTAGCAAATGGTATGGCTCCTGTACCAGAGCTAGAGACATCAGACTAGCAAAATAAATAGAAAGCACAAAACACGATGTTGTGCATGGGTCAACAGGGTGATAAAACTCACATCATTTTTTTCCAGCACTAATAAATTGCAAAGGTTTATTGATTCATAAATAGAATGCTGC